>JAHPZR010047591.1:0-16517 GCA_019787425.1 Platygyra sinensis | reverse complement strand
TTACTGAATTTTTGAGAGCTCGCTCCAGAGTCAGCACAAATATTTTCTAAATGTTGAGACATAAGTCTTTGTAGTAAGCCTAAGCTCAAAAATTTCCCCAGTCAAAGTAATACTAGAAGTCGCTTGAAATTTGTAAACAAAGATCTATCATTTTATATTAGAAAAATATTATTGAATGAGTTGTTCCATGGAAATTCAGATCTATAATGATTTCAGACTGTCAGGTATCTAGTTTTATGAAAACACTTCCTGGCTACGAGGTATCAAGACCCGGGAGATGAGAGGCAGGTGCAGGTTACTCCCCGATAGGGTCTATTAAGGTATGTATGTGCCGCCTAAGGCATAAGACTTTTCAGCCTCTTTGGTCATGAATAGGGTATAGATTTTAAGCCATTTTGATCATTATAGGGTCTGTCTTTTGCACTGTAGTCTTGAAATTGGCATGTTTTTCAGAAGGAGGTACTTGTTTATCATTATTGATCAATGAAAGCCATTCATGATACCTTTAACATTGGACTGAATGAGGAAGTAAATTTAAGGCAAGTCTGAAACAGGGTATTGATTTAGGGTCAGGTCATAAATAGAGTATTGAAAATCACAGATTTTGGTCTTAAACTGGGTTAGGGTTTTGGAGAGTGGGCTGCACACTCCCCACCCAATTTTTCTGGAGTACCCCTGGGATCTAGAGGCAAAGTATTAAAATAACATACTTAAGATACCCTTAACAGTCAGTGAATTATTACATAAATAAAACAAAATAAGAGTGGTTAAGTTATTTTTTAATATTATATATATCTTTATAAATACAATAATAAAATGTCAACGTTTTACAAGCAGCAAGAGAAGTATTTTTGTATAATAATAACTCTTGCTTTGATTACATAGCAAACAAGTATGATTTCTGCACCCTAAGTTGTACCACTTGTATTGAACTCAAAGTGAAGGATGTTTTCAAAAATGTTGTACTCTGCTGTCACTTTGAAGCTGAAATAACCCCTTGTCCCTTGGTTGTGTTGAACACAGAACATAAATGCAATTTTTTTTTGTAAACCATTTAGATTACAACAACAATTTGGCATGATCTTGAAAACTTCATTGAGAAAGTTGTCTTGATGCTCAAAATGCCAACTTACAGTAATTCTTAGTATGGTGGTGAATTTATTTTTCAGTTATCTTCACCATAAATAATATCTATATAAATTGCAGACAAAATCCCCAGTTTGGATATGAGATATTGCAAATTATATTTTTAAATAATTTTGATGGGGGAAAAGATGGTGGATAATACATTGAACTTAAACTGATTAGGGAGAAGAACCATTGCAAGCTAGGCCTATTTTAAGAAGGAAAAAATTATGCAGACTGGAACTGCCAAAAACAGTTTCACATCCCAAAAATATAACAACTTGAATGAGCAATGATTAAGGAAAACTGAAAATTCTTCACCCAATTATTTTTCTTTGGTACATTACTTATGATACATTTGGTTAAAAGGATGACATCTAGCTGAAATAGGTTTGAGTAATGTGATTTCTGACAGCTTGTCCTTGATTAGGACCACAGTACACATAATCCTCATTTGCTTCCCCACCAACATCTCCATCCTCCATTGGCTCACTGAGGAAAATTGCAATGTTGTGCAAAACAGCACATGCACCAATGATGATGCATACTTTTTCTGGAGACATACGAATTTCAGAATGGAGAACATGAAAGCGACGTTTCCAGCGGCCAAAAGTTTGTTCAATGATTACCCTTGTTTTACAATGAGCATCATTGTAAGCAACTTGAGCTGGAGTGCTTGGGTTGTTATATGGGGTCATCATAAATGGGCGTAATGCATACCCACTGTCCCCGAGGAGAATTCCATCATCCAGTGAGTGATGATTTTCCTCTATGTAGCTACATATATTTGAGGACCTGAACATGAAGCTGTCATGTGTGCTTCCTGGCCATCGCGCTACAATGTTAGTAAACAAACCTGAAATGAAGGCAAACAATGATATAATGTAAGGTGATCTGCTAAGGGATTTTACTTTGGTGAAACGTTCACTTCAGCCAATCAGTGTGAATGTGACAAACTTTTCAAGTCTACTCGGTGTAGATCTACCCCTGCTGCTATTGCGTAATCTTACTTGAAGGGAAAGGTATAGTTGACTGTGTGTTACATGAAGATTGAGACTATCTGAAACTACAACTGTCTACTAAGATGTAAGAAATGATTTTAAAAGCATCGATTACCTTCGTGGTTACATATGCCTTGAACATTGATTGAGTGGAAACCTTTACGGTTCACGTAGCTGTTCTCGTTCTTGTTGGGCGCTTGGATTCGGATATGCGTGCCATCGACGCATCCGATCACGCAGGGAAATCCTCCTCGCTGGTAAAAGGCAGTTTTTAAACTGCCCAGCTCTTGCTGTCTTGGCCACTTGACATACTCTTGTTGTCTAGCGACAAGTGCCAGGGATACATTTGCAACCACTCGTGACACTGTCGACTTGTTAACACCAACGGTGTCTCCCACCACTTGAAGGAAGCTACCACTTGCGTAGAAGCGCAAAGCAATGAGGACTTGTTGGAGAGCTGAGAGAGGGTGATTGCGGTTGGTTTTACGACGAAGATTATCTGCCAAAAGGTTGGTAATGTAGTTTATAGACTCCTTTCCAAAGCGATACCTTGCTCTTAATTCTTCGTCTGTATATCCATCTATCGTGAAACCAATGCTCCTAAACTCTCTTTGCTTCCTTTTTCTTCGCCCATCAACACCAACACAACCATACAACAAGTCAGCCATAGTGACAGTGTTGTGATTTTTACTTTTTAATCTACCGATTAAGGATTTAATCCACCTAGCGAGCAGGGTTAGATTTAACCCTCGGTTTAATCGTAGGTTAGGAATAATCGGGCTTTGAACAACAGAAACTAATCGGCTATTTAAATTTAATCGGCGATTAGCCTATTTAATCGTGGATTAGCGCTAATCGCGGTTTTGAACAAACCGGGCCCGAGAACAACAGCTTTAATACAATATCGATTGAAAGCGAAAAAGTGCTTCAAGAGACCAGTGATGTGAGGATACAAGCTATAAAAGAGAGGGCTGTTTTGCGAAGATGTTAGTTAAACAGCAACCAGTCCGATTCCAAATTGATTGTCTTGCAAGTGCTAGCATTTACCGCTCAAAGAAACTCGCTTTGTGTTCGCAAACCCTAGTGATGTGAAATGGCACCAAAGTGAAGACCGTTGCATTGGTAGCTCAGTGTACTTTACAGGTCGTGAACCCCAGGAAGACCCAGGAACACCGAAAAGTTTAAGGTCAGATTTTTGATTGTTAATGAGAGCCTGACTGACACCTGCACCCTAATGGTTCGTTTAAATGCGACTGAAAAGATGAATCTGTTGACTCAATGTTGTGGAGGATGTGAACAGTAAGTAACCTGTATAAATACCCAGATGTTTTCGACAAGAGTCTTGCAAGAGGGTCTGAATGGGGTTAAAGCGACTAGCGACAAAGGGCAAAAAATATTACTGACTGCCAACCGACAAAGGTTGAAAATTTTAACTGACAACAGACAAAGTAACGAAACTTTAACCGTCATGCGGAATTCCCCCCCCCCCCCCCCCCCATTTCAGACCCTCTTGGAACGCTCCCTGGGAAAATACATCACCAAGTTGATCCTGACTCTAAACCTGTTGTCCTCCCAGCGCGGAAAATACCTGCATCCGTTCACGAGAAGTTTAATAAGAGGAATTACACTGACTGAAAAGTATCAAGGTTATCTTGCTCCAGTCGACCAACTGACCGATTGTGTCAGCGAGATCGTGGCCTGAGCTGTTAACACGTCTCAGACAATCCCTATTTCAAGTTCAATAACTTGCAGTGCCTAAGTGACCAGACAGATGCACCTGTGTTTACTAAAGTCGATTAGGCGTAAGGATCTAGCATTCTCACAACCTTCGCTAAGCCATATGGGCGATATCATTGGCTTTGGTTTCTTTTGGCGTTTCCGTCCATCAAGAATTACATAGTCTGGTGTCAAGGGCATTACAGATGATGTTTAAATCCATGGCACAAAGAAGACTGACCATGACCGAGCAATTTAGAACGGTTTATGAGCAGATGTCAGCAGAAAGGCATCAAGCTTAACAATCAGAAGCTAGAGTTGATAGCTAAGGAAGTTCCGCTCCATGAACACCTGCTTACCACAGAGAGTCTAAAGGCAGATCCCGTAAAAGTGAGGGTGATCGTCGAAATGCCGCGTCCCGAGCAACAAGACGATATACGCCAGCTTAAATAATGGAATGTTTAACTACCTAAGCCGTTTTCTCCCTAATCTTTCTGATGTCATAAAGCCTCTCCGAGATCTTAGTTCACTGTCAGTTACGCACAAACACGAGGCATGGTGCTGGGTTGAACCCCCGGAGGGGGTACTCCCACATATGGTTATATAGGTATGTGCCGCGGAATAGGGTATGGTCAGTTTGAGGTTCTTGGTCCTTAAATAGGGTATCTTTTTTGACCTTTTTGTTGCTGTGTTCCTGGTGTGGTCCTTAGATAGGGTAGCTAAATACTGGAGTGTGAAAACACCCGCCTGAACGAATGTTTGAGCCTTAAAGGGGCATTGTCACACTATTTGGCAACTTTAGAGAAAGCTAGAAGGTGCCTTCGCATCAACTGAATTCCAAAACTAATGATCTAGTTTTGTTATTAAAGACTATTTGAAGATACTGAAACTGTTTCCTGTTGCCTGTCGCTACGGATGGCATGGATGGAAATGGATTGAAATTTGAAAAAATTGGCCAATTTTTTCAAGTTTTGATGGCACATGTTCCAAAAATCCTCAAGAAATTTATTATGGTTTCCCTCTCTGATAAAATTCATTTGATATCTTTGTCATAGCTTTACAGAAGCTTTTGTTTATGATTTTAGCTCAGAATTGGCCTAAAACTGCAAAATCCTCGTGACAATGCCCCTTTAAAACGGGTATCAGTTTTCGCTTTCTTAGTCGTTAAATAGGGTTAGGGTTCGAGAACCTTCGTGGCACACCCCTATCCAAAATTCTCGGGAGTAATCCCCCCCCGGTGATGACCCTCAAGAAGAAGCGTGGAATAACATCGAGAATCTCATTGTGCCGGTCTGCACCCGTTTTAGCATAAACCAAGTCCACAAAGTTCTTGAAATCACGGCCTGTGTGATAGTAGTCAGAGTAGACTTGGAGCAACTCTAAAGCAAAATGGGCATCCCATAGCGTACGCAGTAGAACCTTGACAGAAAACTGAGTCCTGTTACGCGCAAATTGAAAAGGAGATGTTGGCAATTATTTTCTCAGAGGAGAAGTTTAATGATTACAAGTTCGGTCGAAAGACCGTTGTCCACACTGACTACAAGCCTTTAGAATCATCGTCAAGAAGCCGTTACATCGTGCCCCAAAGACTGATTGCAAAGAATGATTATCCGTTTGCAGAAATATGACCTGGATATCCGATGTGAGTGTGGGGACAGAATATTTCTGGCGGACACTCTCTCCAGAGCGCATCTTCCTTCATCTACACAAGTCGAACCAGAAACTATCAATGTGACGAACTATCTTAGCGTGAGACCGAAGGATGAGTCCCTTCAAACCTTTAAGGCCGTTATGTAGCAGGGCTGGCTTGATGACAAAAGTGCCCGCCTCCTGTTGTCTCTCTGTATTTCAAGATGAGAGACCAAATGTTCGTTCAGGATGGGTTTATTTTCAAAAGAGAGAGCGCCTTAAATGATTCGGAGGCCTTCGGAAAATCAAAGAACGCGACTCTCTTGGTGCTAAGGAATGCGTTTTTCATTTACACGATTTTTATAAATCAGTATAAACACGAATGTTTGACTGGAATACATCACTCGCAAACATCATTCGAAACAAACACCATTCGCAAACATCATTCGAAACTACATCCGGGATCCGAGTGCATGGCGTATTTTCTACATCCTCACTAGAGAGATTATTGATGATGCCATTTTATTATTCCCGCTTTTCACTGCTGTTTGTGCAAACAATCAGTTTTTTATATAATAAAAGAAAGAAAATGCTTGTTGGTTTGAAGATATGAATTTTATTTTCTCTAGCGCAGCGAGTGAGCAAATTAACAAATTGACGTCAGTTATTCATGCGTCTGTCCTGTTATTGATCATGAATTTCACCATAACATTGTCAAAGTAGCTGTGGATCCACGAGGCGATAGCCGAAAGAATCCGCAGACTACTTTGACAATGTTATGACGAAATTCATTCTCAATAACAGGACAGACGCATGAAAAACTGACGTCAATTTGTTTTTTACGATAACAAATTGTCAAATTGTCCGCTCTCGTTCGTTGACGCGTCGCATAAATTATAGAATTCATGTGTCTGTCCGCTCATTGACAATAAAAATTAGCCAATGAGCGTGCGAGAATTTCTGCAGTTAACGTAAAAAATTGTTTTCATCCTACTCGGATAAAATTGCATAGTTCATGCCCCCGTGTAGAATCCTCCATGTATGTTACCATGACGCATACTGAGCTGCTCATAATGAGAAGAAGATGCTGATTCTGTAACACTCCCCGCATGACACTAAAGAAAACGTGTTGAAATGTCAGCCTTGAGCTTTAATATAGACCATGTCTTAGTTATCTTGTGCTTCTCGGTCTCAAAACAAATCTTCGGAAAAAACCTTCCATATGAAAATAAGTGCGATTAGCATAAAATGGAAACTTACCGGCCGGGGAACACAATTTTGATTTTCAAATGAATGTTTTTGCACGGAGATTCGTTTGACACAGAGGCGAAAAACCGGCAACTTGTAAACAGCCCAATGTTGCTGAAGCTATCATGCAAATTAACGTCTGTGGAATTGTATGCGATGACTAAGTCACCCAGTTTTCTCCGGGGTTTGTAGGCCCACTGCGCTCAATGCAAGTTGTGGTTTAATGACTTGCATGAGTAATTTGCGGTATTTTGCGCACTTCAAAGTAGCATCAAGGGAAAACTTGATTACTGATGTCTTAGAACGTGATATCCTGCTGGTAGTGGTGAAGGCAGGATCACCTTGCCCTTCGCAAAATCCGATAGTACCGTGATTTTGGTTTTCTGTAATCAACTTACTCTTGCGCTCGTGTCTGGTCTCGGCATGCGCAAGTAGCTTGTATATGGACTACAAACCTGCTTCCGAAGATATCTGTGCAACCCTGAATAAGGGCGTAATACAGAAACGTTGATTGTATTATCTTTTATTTGACGATTTTTGCGTCGAAAGAAAAACTCATTTTTCTATAAATTCATTTCAAGATGGGCAGCCTTATACATTGATCGGCGAAAGCTTCATCCATCGGGTAATTATAGCAACCAATAATAATGATTGGAGGAGGAAACTGTGTCAAATATTAGGGGGTAGTAGGCCTATTTTTAGTCATTGAATCCCAATTAAAGATAGCTTTCTTTCCTGAGAGGCTGGATAACTTGGATGATATCTCCAAAACAGGGCCGTAGCTAGAAAAAACTTATGACTGAGGCAATGTTTATGAAAAACTTATGACTGAGGCAATCGGTCCATGATTGAGTTCTCTTCCTAGGTATTTAGAGTGCATATGATGACTATAAACAACAAAAGTGAAAGAAATGACTGAGGCAAGTGCCTCGGTTGGCGTGTTACTAGCTACGGCCTTGCAAAATATCTTTATTTTTATCTAACATTTCACTTCTCCCAGTTTCTCCTCGCGGCTTTGTTACTTCCTCTACGGTTGATGAAGAGTAGATGACAGTTTCGCTGGTCGATGTATGACGTTGGATCGTAGCAAATTATAAAACATCGGGCAGACAACAGACGAAGCTTTCCAATGTAAAACTGATGAAACTCAAGAAATGATTGATTAGTTTTGGCTCAATCGGTTTTTATGGAAATGAGAGTTTTCTACTACCTGAAAGAAGCTTATACTTTATTAATTAATTTGGCCAATCTCTAAGGAAGTTCTAAGAAAACTTTCACTACAAGTTGTACGTTTCACATGTTAATCGCTCAGTTGGTGCCCAGGGTATACTAACTGTGATGTACAGTTAAAAAGTCACTTGCAATTTGTCGCCTGCTTCAAGTTTATTAAACATCGTTAATTCTATCGAGCCGAACAAATCATGAACCTAGAATATGTCAACAATTGACACCTTCAGTAGGGTTTCCTTTAAAAATTAAAACCATTTAAAATTAACCTTCGCTCAGGCAGGTGCTACTTTGCAGGTTGTGTCCTACAAACTGAAACTACGTCGAATCAACGTCCATGAAAATACCCTTTAGGGTATGGAAAATTCGCCTTAAAGTAGAATGTAAAATTGGGATGAAAATATGGTGACCATACTTCTTGCTTTCTGGAAACTCATTCTCCTGTTGCAGGTATTCGTCAGTGCTTTTCTATAGCCTCTCCTTCCCTGCGTGAAGATTTGAATGCCGCATCGATAACAAACGATTTTAACTTGTTTTTAATCTTTTCTTTATAGATCACTGGTTTTCAAGTGATAACTTCGCGTAAGTAACTAACAGGTTCATATATAGATAACATGTCAGTAAAAACTTACCGGAAATTTAATGCAAAGAATTATTTGCTGGAGACCAATCTTTTTGGTGACCTGCTTTTGCAAATTTTAAAACTAGAGATATAGGTTAAGTTCCATTACTTGAAACTTTGCATTAAGCCGAAGGTCAATTTTGACGAACAAAAAACTACAGGTTCCATTTATTTAATATCGCCACTCGATGTTATTATAAACTGCAATACTGCAAACCTGCCTATTCTATCGTAAGCCTTTATATATTTTTGTTCCTATCAAGGGTTCAGTAGAAGATTTTCAATCGTGGTCGAATATTAGGAATGAGCTTAAATTTTACATACCAATTTTTCGCGTTTTGATCTTCACGGATAAAAGTGGACCTTATATCATTTCAATATGATTCAGCGAAACTATATCACGTTTTCATTTCCGTCAAAGTGTAGCAAAGAAAAGAAACGTTTTTGAGAAACACAGTCTCAGGAAATATGGAAATGTCGCATTCCCTAGGAACTAGTAAAACAGAAACATACGTTAAGTCATGGGGTGCTTACCAAAATTTCAAATTCATTTTCCTAAGAAAGCCTGTGAAGAATAGCTGCAGCGTGACTTTTTCTTCAGCAGGATCAGCCAACCTCTACATCGGCAAAATCAAAATATTAGCGAAATAACTGTAGATTGCCACGCCTGAATGCGTGGTTGCACAATAAGCGGTCAAACGACCTCGTCTGGTGAATATGTGTGTGAAGAAAGTGTTGGGCCTATTTTGAAATGACCAAGCTTAAAATTGCAAAAAATTCTGTAACACTGCTGTGTATATAAATTGAAAACATGGTGAAGTGTTTCTTTGCATGTCTTGATTTTTTATCAAGAAGTTGTCCATAGTCAAAATTTTGCCTTTTACCCAAACTCGCGCTTTCCTTTTCAGACGATCAAATTTCGAAACGTTTGTTTCTAACACTGTAGTATTATGTGAATAAAAATTTGTTTAACGGAACTAAGATGGCTTCGGGCAGTACTTTTCAAAATTACTTCTCACCTACAGTCATCGAATTAAAATTTTATAACCACTTTAAATGTTATCGCGGAATTGTTTCAAAACGCTAAAAAGTTTCTAGAAACCTCTTTCAATGAACTGTGTCCATCAGCTGTATTTTTTCATGTTATAAACTCCTTTGTTATTAACGATCTCCAGTTAATAACATTAGGTTCTGCATACAGGGCCGTAGCCAGAAAAACATTTTGACTGAGTCAATGTCTATGAATAACTTATGACTGAGGCAATCAGTCCATGGTTGAGTTCTCTTCCTAGGTATTAGGTACTATAAACAACAAAAGCCAAAGAAATGACCGAGGCAAGTGCCTCGGTTGGCCTGTTACTATCTACGGCGCTGACATACCTTGTTTTAATTTTCGTCCAGTGTGAACCTATACTAACGAAACCGACGCTTTGTTTCTTCCTTTCTCCACAGAAGGTAGTCCTTTACTTTAAATACAATTATCTTATCGCGTTGCTAGGAAGCAAAACAAACGTGATGTAGCTCTTGTTATATAAAATTGTTATATGGCTTTTGTTTGTAGCCAATATAATGCAGAATGCTTACGGATGAAAAGATTCAAGAATTTCTGAAATTTAATGAGGAAAACTGGAAAAATCGAGAATTATATGTAATTATCCCAAAAGAGTTGATTTTTAGCCAGGCCGACATAAAATGCGCGGTTGTCATGGCAGCATCAAAATGGTGGACTTTGACTCATCAAAATTTCCGCGAAAAGTTTCAGCCTCTTAAAGTAAATCGACTTTTAAAAACCTTTTAAAAAGCTATACTAATACTTTAGTTATACTAAAGAAACTAGAGCCTTGAAAGATTTTCAGATAATTCAACACCACTTGTACAAAAAAGAAACAATAGTTTAGAAATCAAAAGTTCGATTTAGTTCGATTCATCTTATTATTTTTGTGCGAGTCCGAGTTGGTTTGATTGCTTAACTCAGTCAAACGCAATCCATGGGAGTTCGATTAAGTTCGATTGAGTCGATTGAAATACAGTTCGATTGGGTTCGATTGATTATGCTGGGCTTCATGCATGGTGAATGAGTGCAAAGCACAAGGTTGTGCACTGTTGTAGAGATTCCAACATATGTCTTGCCATCTTTGTTTGCTCCTTTGACGTTTGCCGGGTTTTATAACCATGATGCCTTTCCATAAACTATCTCGCGATGATTTCAGCTTCAAACCTTCCCTCAGCAGTCACAAGATTCAGTCAGCTTCAATCCCGCTCTCATCAATCACAAAAGACCTAACCTCTTGATCGTAGTCTCTTAGCAGCCATTGAGGATTCTTAGGTCCTGGTTCAAACGATTAACGACAGCTTTTTTTCTTGTTCTCGTCACAGATTTCTCATCGTACAGGTGTAATTCAACTTTATACATTTTAAGTTCTTTTCAAGAATCCATCTCTGAAAATGCGTGCCGTGCGTGCTTGGTAAAGGAGACCCAGTTTCCGATTTGTCAGCGGCGCCTTTACGCACCAATGGCCTCGTGTATTGACCCTCAACCATGGAGGTTGTCGTTTAATTTAAAAGTGTGGTCAGATGGCATTATTCCAGGTAGGGAAATAATAAGTATAGTGTCTTGACTATAACAGCGGACGAAACTGTTCACCGTTTACACATGCCATTGATATCCCATGCAACTCAGTTGCCTACAACCATGGACAAATTGTGTTGGAAAATGATATGAGCAAAAACATGAAATCATAGACGTAATACCTACAGAATAAGTTTCAACACCCCATTCCCCGTTTCACTAGTGTTGAATAATGGTAAAATGCAAGCTTGTGTTAGACAAAACTGTTTTTCAACATTGCACAGGGATGGGTTGGAGCAAAATGTGTATAAAAGGAATTTTTCCAACCCTTATCGCCAAGGTTGTTGGCCAGTTCTACCACACATTACACAGCCTACCACGTAACGGATCTGCATTTAGCGTCTGTAAAACATAGCTGGTGTTAACTGGCAGTAGCTTTTTAAAGTAAACAGGAGCTGAAAAATTTTAAGGCTCCTGTCAAAGCTCGTACACTTGGTGCGTCAAAGTTACTTGAGTAGTTAGCTGGTATCGCCTTTTATGCTACTCGAGCTCAAAGGTAATCAAAGCCCTTGATTCGTGCATCCCAGTTCATGTTATCGTTAGAGGGGGATGGTAAATGGCGTAGAGCGTCATTGTGAACAGACAAGCTCACATTGGAGTGACACCGAGCAATCGACAATCCTTCGTTTTATTCTTACAGACGCTTGACAGGTTAGTTTATGAAGGTGATGTTTAGGTGCCCTTTTTAAGGTAATTCCTCTGAAATAAAACTGACAATAGATTTTCGTTCAAACTTTGCCCACTGAATATTTATCATATGAGAACTTCAATTTTGAAATTAAAAAGGGGGGTACCCATGCTCATTAAGGAGCACTGAGGCATTGAAAATTACCCATTTTGGCATTATTTAATGCTTATTACAAGAACGCATTGCCAGTAATAATTGTAAATTTTTGTGACCGAGGCTCATGAGAACACGTATTAAACTGGAGTCAATATATTGTGTCGGACACAAATAAACTTTTTAAGTTTGATTTAGACAGAAAGCTGAATTCTTGATCAAAATTTCAGCCAAATTTCTTGACATGGTTACCATACGGCAAAATAGAAAAGACCACAGTTTACCTGCTATTTTCGTTATTTATTCAATTTTCAGCAATAGAAATCAGATTATTCTTTCCTCAAGTAAAGTTTATGACAAGTTGATTACAATGACTGGAAAAAAAAGTTGGGTTGCCCGTGCTCGTTGGTGAGCTATAGCCATTTCTTAACTGACAGAGTTCAATATCAAGGCAAATCCGCCATGTTTTCAATATGCGCGTGCACGAGGGCGCGCTAAATGACGCCATAAATTACGTGCAGAAAGGATGCGTAATGCAAATGTGAGGAATGACCTTAAGCCTCTGGCTCGGATACAGAGGGTAACATCATACCACTTTTGAAACTAATAAATTTATTGATCTGACAGATTGATTGATTGATTGATTGATTGATCATGTTCTTTATAGGTCACCAATCAGACTCGCAGTCAGAGAGTCCAAATAACGACTATAATGGCACTTTTACAATGCAACCCTCAAAGCGCGCGCTTGTTGCCGACATGGGTGAGACAGCTTTTGTTCAGTACGTTACCCTGTCGCTAAACTGGACGTCTAACTCGACTGCTCTTCAATTTACGATGGATTACAGCATGGACGGAGTTCACTGGAATGACTACGTCGAGGACGAGCGAGTCAAGGTAAGAAGGAATACTGATAAAAAAATGTTCTAAAAATGGTAAACTCCCTCCCTCCCTCTTGGCATGTACCTTTGGGAACTGTTATTAGACACTGTGAAAATTCTGTTATTAGTATAAATTTACCGTAGTCTATTGTGAATCCGTGAATTTGATTGGCTATATTACCGTTTTCTATCAGCTGATAGAAAACAGTTACACGTCAGTGCACGTCGCGCATCACGTTTGAAACTGATGTAACATAATAAAAACAGTTCTTTTCTACGCGTTACTTGGCCTTTTTTTTCTTTTTATGCAATGAGACTACGGTAAATTTATACTAAAACGATCACAGGCGTCCCAAACTCACGATTTGAGGAATCGATCAAATATTAATGATTTATGTACGCGTATCGAGTGGGACGTGACTGCCTTAAGTGCGCGGTGTTGTGTGACACATTGGGCCGTTGAGAATTTGAGCGCTCTACAAGGCATTGTATGGAATTTAAAATAACGAAGGATAAAATCGCACAATGAAATAAATTTTTACTTTTTTTGAATAAAATTATGGCGAGAAAGCTACGACAAACACCTAAAAACCCCTCAAAAACGACGAAATAGGCCAAATGGACAACAGAAATTAGGCAAGGTGAGTTCATTTACTTAATTTTATTAAAAAAAGTAAAATTTTATTTCATTGTGCGATTTTATCTTTCGTTATTTTAAATACCATACAATGCCTTGTAGAGCGCTCAAATTCTCGACGGCCCAATGTGTAACACAACACCGCGCACTTAAGGCAATCACGTCCCACTCGATACGCGTACATAAATCATTAATATTTGATCGATTCCTCGAATCGTGAGTTTGGGACGTCTGTGAAACAATTAGACTACTCGCCCTCATTTTCTACGAGCGCCTCGTTGACTATCTGCTCGTAGAAAACTCGGGCTCGTAGTCTAATTTTTAAATAGTTACTTTGATGCTTTTCCCACTGAGTCTCTGACTAGTGCTGTATTGACTGAGCTCGTTTATTGGGCAACAAAATTTACACTCACGCCAAGGTTTGAAGTAAAATGGCTGCGGGAATCCCAAAGCCGCTTTATTATAAATACCCAGTTTGTAATTCGCATAAAATGCTACAATCTGTTAGAAATATATTTGATTAGTTAAGGTTCAGTCTCTAAGAGGGGATAAGACCCATTTACGTTCCCCCAATCCCTACCACATGTGACACGCATTGTTACATACCACTCTCAGTTATTACAAAACTGTAAGACTAAACTAAGCCAAGTGGGAAAAACATAAAAATTATTTTCGCAAGCATTTGTTCCATTTAGACCCCATGGTTGATACCTTTTTTGGTCACCTTGCTGTTAAACCTTTTGGCACCGTTTTTAGTAGGGAAATTCTGGACATTTGTTCATTGGTGGACTAAGTTGTTCGCTCTGTCGTGCTCTATCTAATATAGAGTGCATGCAATTAATATTGAGAATTTGTTCCATATATAAGAGCTTTAATTAAATTCTGCACCACTTGAAGTGAAGATGGACTCATTTTAAGACCTTTTAACTCAGGGGGCATCGAGACTTGTTGTATTTGGTAATCATGCTCTGAAGCACACCATGCCAAAATGGAAAAAAAATGTTTTTCTTCGCTTTCTTAAGTGGTACTATGACGAAAATCGTATCTTTCCTATCTAAGCCATTTTAAAACATAAACAAGTAGTCTGCATGAAAAAAAAATGCTGTTTACTGTTTTCAGATAAACCTAATTGCAATAAGGTCGTCATAGAAAAAAGCAAAAAGCCAAATAGCAATGAATTAGCATGTAATTATCATAGCTTGCAACATCCACAACACACATCACGTAATGCAAGTGAAATCATTTGCATCAGTTTTTTTGGTGTCATTCGAATACAATTCGAGGCTGATTCATCTCAGTAGCAAATTTCAAACGTGCTCGAATTACAAACATACATCAGATAACTACTAAAGAAATAATGGCAACGTTTTTTTCATAAAATACAGTCTGAGGTAAATTCCAGGGACGTGAAACGTCTTTTAGTTTAGTGCTAAATCACCAACATATTGAAACCAAGTGAGTGGGGAATGGAAAAGAGTTAGTTGCCATGGGAACAGAATATTTTTTTATAGCCGTAGACGTGTTTCCTGTAGAACTATTAGCCTACCAAGTTTCAATGGTCTACGCTACAAATTGGTCAAGATAGCTTTATTCACATACTGGACGTAATATTAAGTTGAGTGTATGATGTCATCAATCATTTATTTGCATATTTTACACATTTTTCAGACCTTAATGTCTCCGGAACTAATGTAGATATTTGCAAACGGTAAACGGAGTTTTAATTCTTTCATAGAATTCTATGTGATACAAATAAAAGATCAAGGGGTAAAAATTTGATCATAGTACCACTTTAACTTAACCATTGAAATGAAACAAACGATAGTGTACTAAACACGTTTTTACACCGTATTTTGTTTCAGGTCTTTGAAATAGGCTGGTCACACCCATTTGCTTGTTTGTGCCGTAAAGTGTTCGCGAGGTTTTTGCGGATAAAGATGGGAGAGAAATCTGATTTTGGACTAGTACTTGGAGGTTATCTGGACATAACTAACTGTCCATCGTTGGGTAAGCTTTGGTCGTACGTAGGTTAGAAGTTCGGTTTCTTCGGTTTCTAGGAACAAGACGCCATTAACAGTATTTTTTATTTCCTAGCATAAACAGAATACACGAGATGGTAATTCAGGTCAAACGCTTCACCATGATATAGAACGTAACTGTGTATGGTGTTCATAATTACATTCAAATTTTACGTTACCTTAATTTAGTTTTAGCCTTACATGACGTCTTACATGACGTCTTTTTTCATGGCTGTCAGATCTTGCAGGATGCGTATACTGACAAAATTTTTAATCACTGTAATTTTTATATCTTTTTTTATAACATAGCCCTGAGCGAAGCGCGCGTCCTGATTCAGATTTACTAATACGTTCGATACATTTGCCCGTGGGTTGCACGCTCACGTCAGTAGTATTTGTACTTTTTGTCGGAAAGTTTCATCGATGTTGGCGCTTTTTAAAACACAATTCCTATTTTTCGTCTGTCAGAATATGGAAAAATCTATTCATTTTTCCGGAGATGAGGAGTATTTTTTCTGTGAGCTACCAGATTTGGTGCTCAAGTGTTTCGCCGAGCCTCCACCTAAGAAATTTGCTAATTTAAGGACGTTCGCGCGAAATTTTCCAGTCGATGGAATTTTTTTATATTTTTACTGCAGGCAGATAATGAATTACTTGTGCCAGAAATGCAGAAAAAATTGGGGGTCACCGTCTTCGTTTCAGAGAAAAAGCGTGTGGTAAACTGCACTGATTTCGAAAAATTGCCCCGTATAACTGAGCACGGTCTGCAGGGGTTTATAGTTAAAAATATCAAAGGTGAGTCAACAGAGGCAAACGATCTTAGTCATATTTTGTAGAAGTGGGTCTGTTGCATAAATAATTCCAATGTTACTGACGTTTTTACAAAATTTAACCCTTTAAGAGGCATTTGAAACTGCCGCACAGATGCGCGAAGAGCTAATAAGAACGGAATTCGATGGTGCATTTTGCCAAAAATTCAAACTTCTAGTCGATAGATTTTTTT
>JAHPZR010047587.1:32500-49930 GCA_019787425.1 Platygyra sinensis | reverse complement strand
CTTGATATGGCCATGTTTCTAAGAAGTCACTTTTTCATCATTATCGAAAAGAATATCAACAAAAGCCCTTCACATTTATGTTTACAGTCTGGTCGGAACTAAGGAACTAATTATAACCCAGCTCTGAAACAGGGTTTTGATTTACGGGTCGGGCATAAATAGGGTAGGGAATATCGCAGATTTTGGTCGTAAATAGGGTAAGGGTTTTGGGAAGCGGGCTGCACACCCCCACCCAATTTTTCTGGGAGTACCCCCCCGGGGATAAAGAGAAATTTTAAGCACTTGAATTGATCACTAGTTGAGTTGATGTGGGTTCGAAATTGCTTGTGTGCGAAACTCCAGCTACCCAGTCTTCGTTACTCACAGTAAAAATGGGTGGGCTTTGTGGCCCGCTTCCCAAAACCTTTTCCCTTTGGGACCTCGCATACCAACATAGCCCTATACAAGGGAGAACGATCCCACCTTCCCCTTACTGGGCTTCGATTAACAGGATCCGAGTAACCTTCGATCATTTATACTGATCCAGATCGTCAGAAACGAATGCAACCTTAAGGCGGGGATACACGTGAAAGGAGTTTTTGACGCCGCTTTACATGGCCTTTCTGCCAATATCTCTGTCACGTTTCAAGCAACGCCAAATCCCTCTGCTGATTTCATTAACCACTGCTTGGCGGTTTTGTGTGAATCTTTGGGTGTTTTGGGGGCATTTTGGGAAAGAGATTTTTTCAGAAAGGATAGGTAAAATTGAGGAAAATATGAAATGTTGAAGATTTGATGGATTTGGAAAATTGAAATCTGAAGTGAAGAATTAGCTAGCCAATCAGTGTGCGCGAAAAGTACTTTTCACTTGTGTGTTATATACTAAGGTGTATTACAAACTTCTCGCATGTACGGTTCAATAGCAACATTGGCAGAAATAGTGTAACGGACAGAGCTCAAGTTCTTGAATATTAAACCTAAGGTCTCTCTGATTTTGCAATGGTAGTCGGTTTATTTTGCCCTTCGCCAAAATATCGAAGTGATCCCACTAGATGTAATGTCCAGTGGTTTTGACGTGGTCAGCAATGGCTGAGGTGTTCTATTATTGTACCTTCATCCCCCCGCGTATCGAACACACTTCAGGCACTACCCCTGATTACTACTCAGTAGTTTCGCTACCGAGAGGCCGGGCCCAAGAATTTCCCATACAGAGTCTGTAAAACGCGTTTGTCTATTGAATCAGTCAGACGTTAAGTTGTGCGGCCTGAGGTGTGGACAAATAATAAAATTAGGACATATTGAACACTATTTTGTCATGCACTGTAGAACCAAAAATAGTGAGTCAAGTGTTAGAAAAAAAAAGTACTCAGTCTGCAAGGTCTGCATGGTCTGCGTTTTGGGGTGTCTGGCAACCTCGTCCCCAGGGCCTTCTCCTCGACGCCATTTTGAAAATCGTCGAGAAGAAGGCCCTGGGAACGAGGTTGGGATGTCTAGCACCAAAACGAGGCACCAAAAAAAAAAAATGGCGGCCAAAATGGGGCAAGGATTGTTTTGTTCTTGTTTCCACATTACTTTACCTGAGTATTCTCCGTAATCCTATCAGAAATCATGAAGAGGACTAATCCGGACTACTCAACCACTGTTGTGGAGGAAAAACCTTTGGAGACTCTAGACTATGGCACGCAACCCGTGTTAAAATTAAAACGGAGTCGACAGTCTCTTGAAGCTTCGAAAAGGCTCGCTTTTGAACTATCTCAATATTCAACACAACAGGAAATTCTTCAAACTCTTGTCGATCTCGAAAAAGAACTCCCTTTGGAGTCGCTGGAAGTGGCTGAGTTCGTCATCAGGACTTTGTGGGAAAGGTTTTACGAGACAAAAGATGCTGTGGTTAGAGTGAAAGTTGTTTCTTTGCTTGGAAGTGTGGCAAGATTTCCTGGAGTCAATATTCACGCGATTGCTGAGGACCTGATCAAGCTTTTGAATGCAGACCGGGAAAGTAGGAATATAGGTAACATTATTTGTTTTGTGCTTTGCCATTTCAGATTACCAATGTCATAGATATCGCTGTTTAAATTTTTATTTGAATGAGAGTATGAGCTTTGCTTTTTTATTAGAGTAGAGGGCTAAGTTTTTAAAGTCGATTTTCAGTCCGTACTGTGCACTCTCAAGAGTTTATTTACGTTGTTTGTTTTGCTTCATGTATAACGTCACAAAATGTAAACATTTTTTGCAACTAATTATATGAAGTAAATAATTTCAAAGTCTTATAGGCAAGACTTCTGTATCACCCCAACATTCATTATGTATACAGTTCTTTATTTAACTTAGCAATAGCTGAAACAGTAGAGCCTCTTTGAGACTTATGCACTTATCAATGTTATGCCCGAGGGGGGGGGGGGGGGGGGCATGGAATAGGGTGGGGACTTTGATCAGAAACGAAAATTTGGAGTCAAACTTCCTAACCTTTGGGATAAGATTTCAATTCAAAGTTCCCCACCTTGGGGAAGGTTTTGAGTTAAACGTTAGCCACCAGACCAAGAATTTCAAGCCATCTGAAGTAAAGAATGTGTGCTTGCATTTGACAAGACTTTCATTGATCGTGCTGCTCTAATACGTGAAAGGGAGCGGGAAGGTCTGCTCTCTTTAAAAAAAATTATATACTACTAAAGCCTCAAAAACAAGCTTCAATTTGACTTTGTTTTCTTTAATAATTTCACTTAGCTGATGAATTAACAGACCCCAAAATATTACCGCTCACTATATATATATATTATAGTTTTTCATGTAGAACCTTAAAGTTTCAGTTAAGAACGTTTAAGTTTGTCCTCGGTCTTTAAGTTATTGTTGGCCCTCTTGCTGTAGTTTCATGTGATATTATTACCTATACTATACCTGTTGTTTATACAAAAAACAAAAACAGTTAAATTAACTGCTGCACTTGATTAACCAACAGTTACATACAGACAAAAGAATAGCATGAAAAGCAATTACATGAAAATTCGGTAAGACTTTGGAACGGGAACAAAGTAGTTGTTTACAAATACATAAATATTTAAAAAAAACAATGGTTTGTGAAAGTCCTTTCGTTCCTCCATTTTATTGCAACTGGAAAGTTTGAACTTCTGGGAATTCTTGGTACTTTCAAGATGGCAGAACATTCATATCCAAGCTCCCCACATTCAAAACCCTGCTTGCTTTCATTTTACATTGTTCAAATTCCCCAATCCCGGGGCCAACATTTATGTTCAAAGATTGCTAAAATTCCCCACGTGGGGTGCGCAAGGACGTTCAAAGTCCCCACCTCATCCCGTGGTTTCCCCCCCCCCCCTCGGGCATAACATTGATAGCTGCATTATCTGCTTTCAATAACTATAAAAATTGCCATTTTTTGCATTCTTTCAAGCCAGTCATAACAAATTGTTCCTTGTTACTCTCTGCGGGAATGCAATCCCACCAAAATACATCAAATAATTGAAGGGGTGAGTGGAACAAAGCCCTAAGTGACTTTTGGAAAACTTTGAGGCAGCTAGGATTGAAATACCTACCAGAAATTTTCACAGTTTAATTTGGTTTTAGTCCTTGTTTCAAAAGAACCAGTAGTTATTACTAGTTCTTTTTGGACAATAATGAAGACAAGAGTAAACTATAACTGCTTGTAGGTATTTCAATCCTGGTTGCCTTGACATTTTCCAAAAGTCACTTAGGGCTTTATTCCACTCACCCCTTCAATTTATGAATTTTGGCTGTAGAAGCATGGCATTCGAATCACTGCCATGCCAGAGTCATGAAGTACAGCAGAGCTTGCCAAACTTAATCAGGGTTGGTTCAGGTCCTGGAAAACCTGTAGCATTTTGCAGACCCTGTTAATAGACCATTTTACAGTTGTTGGCTTAGTGACTTGGCCTCTGAATGGCAATGAGGCTGGAGTTGACCTTGTTTTGATACAGACCTCACTGCTTGTATAGTGCAAATCAAGTTGTTCTTATTCTAACTAGTTGGCATTTACATGAGAAAAGCTGAGAGGTCTGTATCAAAGCAACACCTCCAGCCTCCCTTGCATTCATGGCCTGGTAACTAAGTACACAACTGTAAAATGGCTTATTCAAAAGTTTTGGTCAGACTCTGTGCTTCTGCTGTTCTTTGGCAAACTTAATTCCTTAACCCAATGACTCCTGTGCTGCCCTTAACCCCTGGTGACAAGACTTGGCCTTTGCTCCACTTCAGATGTCATTACCTTTGACCAGAACTGGCATCATTTATAGTCAACTTCTGCAGGAGGAAAAGATCTTTCAAAGGATACCCAGATCAGAGTGATAGGCTCAGTGGAGCCTGAAATATGCACGCAAATGAGTGCAAACTTTGGCAATTTCAAACAAACTTAGGAAACCATCTGTCAAAAGTTTTGTGAAATGCACTGTAATATGCAAAATGAAATTGCACCAAGTATGTTCAGCAAAATGGCTAAAACACAATATTATTCCATAGCACAGCCTTGGGAACAACCCCAACTAGCTCCAGTTTTTAAAAAAATTAATGACATGAAGTTTTTATTTGTTCCTTCCCAAAAGTAGCCTCCAACGCAGACATTCTTTAGACTCGTCACGCAATCTCCCTCACGTTCTTCGGGAAGGGAGACTGCATGACGAGCTCAAAGAATGTCTGCGCAGGAGGCTGTCCCCAAAGAGTATTCATCGCCACCCAAATACTGAGTTTGCACCCACCAAGTTGGCACCCTTGAACTCATTAAATACTAAATAATATTTTCTATTTCGAGTTCGCCTTCACCTTCGGTGGATTAAAGAACGAAAAATAAACATGTATGATTTTGTTTCATTATGGCGCAATGGGGTGGGGTGGGGGTACCAATGTTGTTGTGCTACACTTGGATCTAAACTTTTATTGTCTAAAGGTTCATGTATTTTTCAAATGTTAAACAGTACATACCTGCATAGCAATCTTCTCAATTTGGTGAACAATCTTTGCCTAATAAGAGAAAGTGAAAAGACAGACTTTTTGAAAAGTTTTGTTTGGTATGAGTTATACAGGTAGACAAAAAAAATGTGTTATAAATGTAGTGAAGAGTTGCAATTAAGCATAAAAATAAATTACCTTACATGTATTTATTTTACATATATATACAATCATGTACAAGCTTACCTCATCATTACAAAGTTTGCCAAGTAGCAAAAGAGTATGAAATATCTGAGCAGACACCTTGTGAGATTCTGAAAAGGAACAAATAAAAACTTCATGTCATTAATTTTTTTAAAAACTGGAGCTAGTTGGGGTTGTTCCCAAGGCTGTGCTATGGAATAATATTGTGTTTTAGCCATTTTGCTGAACATACTTGGTGCAATTTCATTTTGCATATTACAGTGCATTTCACAAAACTTTTGACAGATGGTTTCCTAAGTTTGTTTGAAATTGCCAAAGTTTGCACTCATTTGCGTGCATATTTCAGGCTCCACTGAGCCTATCACTCTGATCTGGGTATCCTTTGAAAGATCTTTTCCTCCTGCAGAAGTTGACTATAAATGATGCCAGTTCTGGTCAAAGGTAATGACATCTGAAGTGGAGCAAAGGCCAAGTCTTGTCACCAGGGGTTAAGGGCAGCACAGGAGTCATTGGGTTAAGGAATTAAGTTTGCCAAAGAACAGCAGAAGCACAGAGTCTGACCAAAACTTTTGAATAAGCCATTTTACAGTTGTGTACTTAGTTACCAGGCCATGAATGCAAGGGAGGCTGGAGGTGTTGCTTTGATACAGACCTCTCAGCTTTTCTCATGTAAATGCCAACTAGTTAGAATAAGAACAACTTGATTTGCACTATACAAGCAGTGAGGTCTGTATCAAAACAAGGTCAACTCCAGCCTCATTGCCATTCAGAGGCCAAGTCACTAAGCCAACAACTGTAAAATGGTCTATTAACAGGGTCTGCAAAATGCTACAGGTTTTCCAGGACCTGAACCAACCCTGATTAAGTTTGGCAAGCTCTGCTGTACTTCATGACTCTGGCATGGCAGTGATTCGAATGCCATGCTTCTACAGCCAAAATTCATAAATTGAAGGGGTGAGTGGAATAAAGCCCTAAGTGACTTTTGGAAAATGTCAAGGCAACCAGGATTGAAATACCTACAAGCAGTTATAGTTTACTCTTGTCTTCATTATTGTCCAAAAAGAACTAGTAATAACTACTGGTTCTTTTGAAACAAGGACTAAAACCAAATTAAACTGTGAAAATTTCTGGTAGGTATTTCAATCCTAGCTGCCTCAAAGTTTTCCAAAAGTCACTTAGGGCTTTGTTCCACTCACCCCTTCAATTATTTGATGTATTTTGGTGGGATTGCATTCCCGCAGAGAGTAACAAGGAACAATTTGTTATGACTGGCTTGAAAGAATGCAAAAAATGGCAATTTTTATAGTTATTGAAAGCAGATAATGCAGCTATCAATGTTATGCCCGAGGGGGGGGGGGGGAAACCACGGGATGAGGTGGGGACTTTGAACGTCCTTGCGCACCCCACGTGGGGAATTTTAGCAATCTTTGAACATAAATGTTGGCCCCGGGATTGGGGAATTTGAACAATGTAAAATGAAAGCAAGCAGGGTTTTGAATGTGGGGAGCTTGGATATGAATGTTCTGCCATCTTGAAAGTACCAAGAATTCCCAGAAGTTCAAACTTTCCAGTTGCAATAAAATGGAGGAACGAAAGGACTTTCACAAACCATTGTTTTTTTTTAAATATTTATGTATTTGTAAACAACTACTTTGTTCCCGTTCCAAAGTCTTACCGAATTTTCATGTAATTGCTTTTCATGCTATTCTTTTGTCTGTATGTAACTGTTGGTTAATCAAGTGCAGCAGTTAATTTAACTGTTTTTGTTTTTTGTATAAACAACAGGTATAGTATAGGTAATAATATCACATGAAACTACAGCAAGAGGGCCAACAATAACTTAAAGACCGAGGACAAACTTAAACGTTCTTAACTGAAACTTTAAGGTTCTACATGAAAAACTATAATATATATATATAGTGAGCGGTAATATTTTGGGGTCTGTTAATTCATCAGCTAAGTGAAATTATTAAAGAAAACAAAGTCAAATTGAAGCTTGTTTTTGAGGCTTTAGTAGTATATAATTTTTTTTAAAGAGAGCAGACCTTCCCGCTCCCTTTCACGTATTAGAGCAGCACGATCAATGAAAGTCTTGTCAAATGCAAGCACACATTCTTTACTTCAGATGGCTTGAAATTCTTGGTCTGGTGGCTAACGTTTAACTCAAAACCTTCCCCAAGGTGGGGAACTTTGAATTGAAATCTTATCCCAAGGTTAGGAAGTTTGACTCCAAATTTTCGTTTCTGATCAAAGTCCCCACCCTATTCCATGCCCCCCCCCCCCCCCCCCTCGGGCATAACATTGATAAGTGCATAAGTCTCAAAGAGGCTCTACTGTTTCAGCTATTGCTAAGTTAAATAAAGAACTGTATACATAATGAATGTTGGGGTGATACAGAAGTCTTGCCTATAAGACTTTGAAATTATTTACTTCATATAATTAGTTGCAAAAAATGTTTACATTTTGTGACGTTATACATGAAGCAAAACAAACAACGTAAATAAACTCTTGAGAGTGCACAGTACGGACTGAAAATCGACTTTAAAAACTTAGCCCTCTACTCTAATAAAAAAGCAAAGCTCATACTCTCATTCAAATAAAAATTTAAACAGCGATATCTATGACATTGGTAATCTGAAATGGCAAAGCACAAAACAAATAATGTTACCTATATTCCTACTTTCCCGGTCTGCATTCAAAAGCTTGATCAGGTCCTCAGCAATCGCGTGAATATTGACTCCAGGAAATCTTGCCACACTTCCAAGCAAAGAAACAACTTTCACTCTAACCACAGCATCTTTTGTCTCGTAAAACCTTTCCCACAAAGTCCTGATGACGAACTCAGCCACTTCCAGCGACTCCAAAGGGAGTTCTTTTTCGAGATCGACAAGAGTTTGAAGAATTTCCTGTTGTGTTGAATATTGAGATAGTTCAAAAGCGAGCCTTTTCGAAGCTTCAAGAGACTGTCGACTCCGTTTTAATTTTAACACGGGTTGCGTGCCATAGTCTAGAGTCTCCAAAGGTTTTTCCTCCACAACAGTGGTTGAGTAGTCCGGATTAGTCCTCTTCATGATTTCTGATAGGATTACGGAGAATACTCAGGTAAAGTAATGTGGAAACAAGAACAAAACAATCCTTGCCCCATTTTGGCCGCCATTTTTTTTTTTTGGTGCCTCGTTTTGGTGCTAGACATCCCAACCTCGTTCCCAGGGCCTTCTTCTCGACGATTTTCAAAATGGCGTCGAGGAGAAGGCCCTGGGGACGAGGTTGCCAGACACCCCAAAACGCAGACCATGCAGACCTTGCAGACTGAGTACTTTTTTTTTCTAACACTTGACTCACTATTTTTGGTTCTACAGTGCATGACAAAATAGTGTTCAATATGTCCTAATTTTATTATTTGTCCACACCTCAGGCCGCACAACTTAACGTCTGACTGATTCAATAGACAAACGCGTTTTACAGACTCTGTATGGGAAATTCTTGGGCCCGGCCTCTCGGTAGCGAAACTACTGAGTAGTAATCAGGGGTAGTGCCTGAAGTGTGTTCGATACGCGGGGGGATGAAGGTACAATAATAGAACACCTCAGCCATTGCTGACCACGTCAAAACCACTGGACATTACATCTAGTGGGATCACTTCGATATTTTGGCGAAGGGCAAAATAAACCGACTACCATTGCAAAATCAGAGAGACCTTAGGTTTAATATTCAAGAACTTGAGCTCTGTCCGTTACACTATTTCTGCCAATGTTGCTATTGAACCGTACATGCGAGAAGTTTGTAATACACCTTAGTATATAACACACAAGTGAAAAGTACTTTTCGCGCACACTGATTGGCTAGCTAATTCTTCACTTCAGATTTCAATTTTCCAAATCCATCAAATCTTCAACATTTCATATTTTCCTCAATTTTACCTATCCTTTCTGAAAAAATCTCTTTCCCAAAATGCCCCCAAAACACCCAAAGATTCACACAAAACCGCCAAGCAGTGGTTAATGAAATCAGCAGAGGGATTTGGCGTTGCTTGAAACGTGACAGAGATATTGGCAGAAAGGCCATGTAAAGCGGCGTCAAAAACTCCTTTCACGTGTATCCCCGCCTTAAGGTTGCATTCGTTTCTGACGATCTGGATCAGTATAAATGATCGAAGGTTACTCGGATCCTGTTAATCGAAGCCCAGTAAGGGGAAGGTGGGATCGTTCTCCCTTGTATAGGGCTATGTTGGTATGCGAGGTCCCAAAGGGAAAAGGTTTTGGGAAGCGGGCCACAAAGCCCACCCATTTTTACTGTGAGTAACGAAGACTGGGTAGCTGGAGTTTCGCACACAAGCAATTTCGAACCCACATCAACTCAACTAGTGATCAATTCAAGTGCTTAAAATTTCTCTTTATCCCCGGGGGGGTACTCCCAGAAAAATTGGGTGGGGGTGTGCAGCCCGCTTCCCAAAACCCTTACCCTATTTACGACCAAAATCTGCGATATTCCCTACCCTATTTATGCCCGACCCGTAAATCAAAACCCTGTTTCAGAGCTGGGTTATAATTAGTTCCTTAGTTCCGACCAGACTGTAAACATAAATGTGAAGGGCTTTTGTTGATATTCTTTTCGATAATGATGAAAAAGTGACTTCTTAGAAACATGGCCATATCAAGGCTAGAGTGCCAAAACCATACGCTATTTATGACCAAAATGGCGCAAATTGGCTGAAATCAATACCCAATTTATGACCAAAACGGCTGAAAAACCATACCCTTTGTGGCCGCACATACCTATATAGCCCAAATAAGGGAGTACCCCCCCCCCCCCCTCCGGGTCTTTATCTTACCAAGCAAAAAAGACAATATTGCGCCCATAATGAAACAAAATCATACATGTTTATTTTTCGTTCTTTAATCCACCGAAGGTGAAGGCGAACTCGAAATAGAAAATATTATTTAGTATTTAATGAGTTCAAGGGTGCCAACTTGGTGGGTGCAAACTCAGTATTTGGGTGGCGATGAATACTCTTTGGGGACAGCCTCCTGCGCAGACATTCTTTGAGCTCGTCATGCAGTCTCCCTTCCCGAAGAACGTGAGGGAGATTGCGTGACGAGTCTAAAGAATGTCTGCGTTGGAGGCTACTTTTGGGAAGGATGGCGAGAACATAATTATAACCGAACTTGACACGATGTACAAGGTTGCTTTAGATCCCATTGAAAATTTTACAAAATCGCTCTCATTAACTTTTTATTAAATAAATCAAGAAAATTTTAATTTGTTTGCATTTTCCAGGCAACCATTTCTACACAAAACAGTGCTTTGTTGATATAGTTCTGTACACTTCTTTTGTTGTTCTTGCCACGTCTTGGCTCACGGCAATCTGAAGTCCGTGAGTCCTGAACAATGCTGCGTTTGTACAAATGATGCATTCAGATCCTAAAATAAGGTTCCTCTCATTCTTCGACCCATTCCCCTGTCATAAACCACGTTGAACTTGTTGATGAACTTAACAAAAAAGAACAAAGTAACATTAATAAGTATAATTTAAATCTTTAGTGAGTATACACTAGTTTGAAAACAGAATCCAAATTTGAAAGTAAAAAGATAAGAAAAATTGGACTGGTTTCAAAACACACCAACTTTTTGTCATTCCTTTGGTTCAATGTTCAGATCCAAAGGTGTTAGTAAGAAAGCTTATCAAAAGTGCTCCATTGTATTTTATATGTCATATTTTTCTACAATGAAATTCAGTTTACAGACTTGCCACAAGATACCTGCAATTCAAGAGCTATGAAATTAATATTGACATGTCTATCCAAAACCGCCTTCATCTACTTTTTAGAAGACCATGGAGTCCCCAAACCTTGTTTAGACTAAATTCAAATAATATATTTTTCCTGGGTGAACAACTGTAACAAAACATCATACCTCATTTAAACTGTTGGCACCCTTTGTTATGGTGGATAAGTAACACATCAGCATAACATCATTACATTGCTGTGAAAAGAATAACAGATAGAATGTTATCGTAAAAGCTGCATTTATGGCAGTGTCTGAAGAACACGGAGTAATCTTTTTAGCACAAGAACGAAACTTACATTGTAAAAGTCCTCACGAAAAACATCAGTCTTCATAACTGGAAGCCTCTGAATCAGACTCAACGCATCACGCATTATCTCATGGTTGCATGGGACTTCCCCTAAATAGATCAAGACAAAAAAGGAAGGCACTTGATGCATTGCTCCTCTGCTTTAAAAGGAGATGCAGCCATATACTTTGGTTTGGATACATCTGAGCTGCACTGTAGCACAGCTTGGGGATTTGGCCTCACAATCCGTTGGTCCCAGGTTCGAGTTCTGAGCCCTGAGTTCAAATCGTCAGCTACGCTTGTAAATAGCCAATCGGTTTGCCTTCTGGCAGTTGGGATTCTTAACAATTTTATGTTCAATTTGAATTATTTGTTTCAGTCAATTGCTTGGCCCCACTAGCACTTGAGCTGCAAACGCTGCCAAGGGTAAATAAAGGTTATTTAGTTGTTTCTTTATTTATTTATTTTGCAACTATCAATGTTGTCCAACTGATCAAAGCGATCAGCCGGACCACTTATTATTGCAAAATTTAAACGAAATTTTTCTGGGAAACTGATTTAACTGAACATGAGTAAAATGACTTTCAGTCCTTGACTCTTGGCATCTGCAAAAATCTACTGATTCTCATAAAGAGCAGAAAACCAATTTGTCAAAATGGAGTTTGTCTGACTTCTGTTGTCTCAACACACCCCACCCTCAGTCCCCCACCCCACCCCCAGTCCCCCACCCCTCCAGTCCCCCGCCCCTCCAGTTCTCCACCCCTCTAGTCCCCTCCCCTCCATTGCCCCACTCCTCCAGTGCCCCCACCCCTACAGTCCTCCACCCCTCCCATAAGATTTCAGCTTTAAATCCTAACATTTTGGGTCAATTGAATGTACAATGAATAGTATAAGGTTTTCAACAGTTGAAAGGCAATTTGTTCAAGTGGTGGAGACTTCCACTTTGAGCAAAAAGAAAAAAAAAGAACTCTCACCACTTTTCACCGCTTTAGCATACTCCAAAATCATCTTGACCCTGGAATGGAGCATCTTGATTGCATTGTACTGAGCAAGGAGATGTTCTGACACTATAAACCAGAGAGCAAAGAGAAGAGTCAGTTACATTGTAACCTCCATCAAGCAATCACCCTAGGGGCCAGTAAACAGACTGCACAGGCTCTGTATCTGAATTTCAATCTTTTCATAGAGCTAAAATATTTATGTGGCATCCAGCTGTAGGCAGAGTTGTATCTTTTGTTGCCTCCACAAGACTGCAGTCTGTATACAGAGCCTAGGTTGCGTGTGCATTTAATCTTAAGGTGTCCACTGAGGGATGGTTAAAAGATGTTGCCTTGGTTTTGCACTTAGACCATGACCAGTGTATGGGAAATGCCTTTAAGAAGAGCTTCATTTGTAGAATTGAGACCTCGAGTATCATCAGACAAGGAACTTGTGCTGCACATGAAGACAACTTCGCATTCAAACTTTTCTTACAACATACCAGTCCTTGAAAATGCTGGATTTTCATGGTTAAAAACATAGTATTTTTAAGCATGATTTAACTAGTCATGAATACCTGTTGAGCCATCAATTGTCCCTGTATTTGATAATCTGGCCACATGATCAACTCCAATTCTTTCAGCCTCTTCTGTTGCTAAGGTGTAATGTGTCTCTACAAATAGCATGCGTGCCTGCAATTTACAGTAGAATATGCATGAGAAAGAGATGTCTAGAGTCTTCAAGCATTGGATTAAGATGGTTAAAAATACAGGCTTCAGCTCACTTTAGCAGAACTCAGCATTTTATTGGAGATAATTTAAATGCTGTTAAATATCATGGTTCTGGTGCATCTTATGATAGTACAACAATCGTGTTGGTATTAGACGTCAGAATTGGTGAAACAAAGCCAATATTTCCATTCCTGACTTTAGATTTTCTTCATTTTCGTCATCTCTTTAGTTAAAGAGAAGAAAAAAGAATTAAAAAATAGGTTTTCTTTGCCATGTAATGCCTGTTTGGCTGTAGATGCCAAGAAAAGGGTTTTCATAATGATGATACTTTTGTGATTTTTTTAGCCTATTGGGCCATGTAACTACAATAAAATAAAATCTTACCGCTCCATCAACAATGTCAATCACCGACTCATATAAACTGATTGGCAACTAAAATGAGAAATAAAATTATATATGTGATAAGTTTTTCACTAGAATTTTAAAGGTCAAGTTCAAAACACAGACAAATGTTTTCAAAGGATTCCTATATCATTTCAATCATAAAAGAAATCAAAACATAACCTACGTCATTTGTCTTGGCTAGTGGATTGAGTTTCAAAAATAAGGGACTTTCATTTATCTCACACATCTGAGGAGACAAAAATTATTCCATAAGATTGTGTTATACAGCAAAACTAGCATCTTGAGTTACATGAAGTATATGGTAACTATTGCAGCAAAAGATATTACAGCTGCAAGTAAACGTATATCATTCTATTTTAGAAAAGCTACAAAATAACCACTTACCGGTATTTAATAACAAAATGGTTTTATATTAGTATTAGTAAGGTTTTCAATTGAGTGTGACAGTGATCAGGCAATAAATTCAGTTTTTGTTTTTGCCAAGGTTTGAGATTGGCTGAGAAGTCTATATGGTAAATACTTGGTTTGGTTTAGGTTTTCGATGCTCAGTTGTAAACTGCTCTAAACTGTTTACTTACTACTAACAATGTATATGTATTTAGAAACAAAGTGCACCAAACCCAAAAATACATTTTTCCATTTAAACTAATTAAAATCTTTCCACCTGCTTGAAACATACTGCACCTTTTTAAAATAAATCTTGACTTTTATACACTGTAAAAGTTACAAAATCTATCCATCATCTTTTGCACGACAGAGCTTGTAAGGGGCATGGGTCTATTCCTAGTTTGACGTCACAGACAGATTTGCATCGTAGTACTTAAGTCTTTGTAAACATGCATGCAAAGAAGTTTGTGACGTCAAACCAGGAATAGGCCCATACCCCTTACTTGCTTGGTCGTGAAACAGATGATGGCCAGATTTTGTAACTTCTACAGCCTCTAAAAGTACAAAATTAGGGTTAAAAGGGGGCAAAAGTACCAAAGTATGTATTTCAAACAGGTATTTGCGGGTTAGGTGCACTTTAAACTAGCTTTCAAAAGAGACAGAAAAAAAAAGCTTGATCTTCAAGAATATATTTTAACGGTGGTTTTACTTAGATACATGGTGTTTAAGGCTATAATATACCAGGTGATCCACTAATGAAAAGACTCTACAGGGCGTGACGAAAATGCTGTCCGATAGCCTGGGGCTAGTGGAATGACTTGTCGGGCTAGTGTTGTCTTATCGTAGCTTGCCCAATGGGCAAGCACTGTTGGTTCCTCTTTTCTGATGACAAATTGAGATTTCATAACAAAACGTGTGTAGCAGAAAGCTCCTGAGAGAAAATGATAACACTATGAGGCCAAATTATCGTAATGTGACAACGTCTTAGTTTATATCTATGCTTGGTATCATGTTACTTGCAATTTGCAGAATTAAATAAATCTGTTCATCCTCTATAAACAATTTAATTTTGGGCTAGCTCCTCAGACCTTCGGGCTAGTAACCTCAAGTAACAGCTTGCCCGAAGATCAACCTTATCTTCTCATTTTCGTCTCACCTTGCTCTAGAACAGTATTCAAAATTCTACTTGTTTTATTTACCTGTTTGTGTACTCTAATATCATTTTCAGTAGGTCCTGATCCAGTAGTGTACCAGCCAAGAAAATCCAAATTTTTGAACACCTGATGAACTATAAAATGTTGCCACTCATGATAAGAATACACAAAAATGTTATCAGTAGTTCTGTTAACTTTATCTCTGCTTACAGTATGATAGTTTGTCAGCAAACAACACCAGCCCAGGTATATATGAACATGTGCTGCAGCTATATAGCAAAGCTCAGAAGAATCTTTATTCCCAGTTTGGACAAGTATCTCTCAAATTTTGCTTCCTCCAGGGAGAGTTTTAGTTTACATTCTTTTATTTATGAAAGGTGAGTTGATCAACATGACACAAGCATGGGACAAAGAAAAAAGCTGAGTCCCTGACAGGAATCGAACCCATGACCTCCCAACACTGGGCGGGCACTCTATCCACTGAGCTACGAGAACTCATGAAGAGCAAGGTCATTTAACTGAGTTCAGATGTGACAGGTGTCCTGCATACTGCTAGGAACAGCACTGTCAAAGTCATTGTGAGTGGTGATAAGTGAATACAGATGGTGAATTTTGTGCTCGGTAATTAAATGTGAAAGGTGAGTTGATCAACATGACACAAACATGGAACAAAGAAAAAATCTAAGTTCTGACAAGAATCGAACCCATGACCTCCCGAACACCGGGCGAGTGCTCTATCTACTGAGCTATGAGAACTCATGGAGAGTAAGGTCATTTGACTGAGTTCACAAGTGACAGGCGTCCTGCATATTGCTAGGATCAGCACTGTCGAAGTCAATGTGAATGGTGATAAGTGAATAAAGATGGTGAACTTTGTGCTTGGTAATGAAACGTGAAAGGTGAGTTGATCAACTCGGCTTGAGCATGGGACAAAGAAAAAATCTGAGTCCCAGACAGGAATTGAACCCATGACCCCCCGAACACCAGGCAGGCACTCCATCGACTCAGCTATGAGAACTCACAGAGAGCAAGGTCATTTAACTGAGTTCATATGTTTCAGGTGTCCTGCATACCGCTAGGATTAGCACTGTCAAAGTTATCATGAGTTGTGATAAGTGAATGAAGATGGTGAATTTTGTGCTTGGTAATGAAATGTGAAAGGTGACTTGATCAACATGACACGAGCATGGGACAAAGAAAAAATCTGAGTCCCTGAGTTAAATTACGTCTACCTGCATCTTATACTAGACTTATGCTTCTGATGGTTCCTTCTTGACAATTAAAAAGTTGATAATCCATCTGGGCCAGGGAGACGGACAAGGGGAAAAAAATATGTGGCTTAACCTATGTGTATATCAACTTACACTGTTCTTCTTTTGTTTTGTAGTATGCCATGTTAATCACAAGCTGTCCATCATCAGACATATCAAACTGGAGCTCAAAGGAGTTAAAAATTTCTATTGTACGGCCATCCTGTGTGCCTAAAAGAGCTCCAATCACTAGGATAAAAATTCATTACATGTGGATTAGAAAGTTAGGAATTATAAATAAAAGCATAAAAGTAAAACTTAGGAAGTAGTAGCCCCAGTTACCGTTTGATTTGGCAGCATTTTCTTACTGCTACATGTAATTTCAGAGGATCATCTGCTTATGGATGTCACTCAATTTGGTAACAGCCAGCGGCTTTTTGGCCACTTTAAGGGTGAGAGGGTCCCTTGCACTTGAAACTTACATGTGTAGAGAAGTTGACGAGTTTATTACTCTTATTTTCAAAACTAATTTATTATCGTATTCTATATACAAGGCTAAAATGTTAAAAAATTAAAAAGTTTAAACCAAACGTTTTCGGCTGTTTGCCATCATCACCCTGATGATGGCAAACAGCCAAAAACGTTTGGTTTAAACTTTTTAATTTTTTAACATTTTAGCCTTGTATATAGAATACATTTTACAAAGCGAACATTATGGACATAATTTATTATCATTAATAAAATATTTTACAAACATTGTGACATTGATTTAATTTTTGTTTTTTGGTCACAACAAACGTATCATAAATATTTTAAATCATCTGGGTCAATGAGTAATGGAAAAATTGAATAGTTAGATCTTGGTCTGCTAAAATATTTTCAGTATTCCATTTTGCAACACATCCAGAGGAGAAACAAATACTTTTTTTGAAAAAATGTAAATCTGTAGTTAAGACTTATATAATATCCCTAGAATATGCATGTCATTTATCATAGTAATCATCAAAAATAACTTCACATCAGTTTGGTATAGCTTGTTATATCTATGATTTCTGTTATTTCTGGCTAAAAAGAGAAATTACTATTGTGGTTGCTATTTTGATGGGTAATTTTTTTTCAGGGGTCTCTACTTTTGGAATTTGCTAACATCGGTGAAATTTCATCACTTGTTTTGGAGGGTTGCTAATTTAGGAGGGTTATTACTTTCAGAACTTTACAGTAATTTCCTATAAATCTGAAAAAAAGTACAGGCTGTTGATGCAGTTATCATGCGAGCAAAGAAAATTAATATTTTTATTTCTATATGCAAATGATTTCCTTTTCATCTTGTTGGTATTCTCTGAAAGAAACAGAAA
>JAHPZR010047587.1:22500-25000 GCA_019787425.1 Platygyra sinensis | reverse complement strand
AATCGAAATCAGACTCTTGAATTCGTTCTAAATTATCTTGAAAAACTCTTGGGATACCTGTTTAGCCGACTAAATCGTAAGCTTGGTTGACTAAAAGTTTATTCATCAAATTGTCAGCGAAATGCATTTTTTGTTCATTGAGATGTACTGTGATTACGCAGAGCTTTTGCAAAGAATCTCGGTAAATTGCACACCGTTGTAGGGATCTTTAGGAGTTCTTGAGAGAGAGAGGTGAACCCGAAGACGAATTTTCTCTTCATTGGCGAGTAATATCGACTCTTCGTTGAGGGGAAAGCGCGCCAAAAGCATACATAAACTTCCGGTTAGCGTCCGTGGCTCAAAATTAATCATATATATGACAGATTACGAGAACTTTGTGCTGACGTCGTGACATTTTGCTGAATAACGACTATATATGTTTGTCTAGATGTTTCGATCCTTTTTAGATCATATTAAAAATAGTGATGTTAGGAAAAGTCAGGAAAAGAGGACTGACTGAAAAAGTAAAAATTGCCTGATGGTTAAGTTGCTTAGTTTTGTTTTGTGAGGAAAGCGTCCGGTTTCATACAAACAATGTACATACAAGCCTTTATAAGGAAACGGCTCCATGAACTTGGCTTTGTGTAGACGCACTGAACTTATTTAAGACACATTACCATTACTTACTGACATCATCATGAGGTAATGAAACTTCATGCGGCAGATAAATTAAGATCTTAGAGGACACTTCAGTGCTACTAAATGACAACTCAACTTAATAAAGGGGATTTGCTAAATAGACGATGTTTTTCGTGGTTCTAAGACCAGACAGGCAATCTTTATTTAAGCACGTTGAAGAACATCTAGAAAAAGGTGGTTCAGTTTTTCTTTATAATGCGGCTTGTTTTTCACAACAAGGACCACTTGACGACCTCAGTTTTACTTCGGGGTTATTTGCTGTTTTTCCTGATTTTTTTTTCTTTGTTTTTCTTCGTACCCTGCTCCCAATCTCACGAATTCCTAATTAATATCTTTATCCCTTATACGTTTTGTGTTGTCTTGTGTTTGTCTATTGTGTGTGCTGACATATACTAGTATTAAACATATGTATAAACTGACGGCCTATCATTATTAACTTAACAGTTATTCTAGGCAGCCAGTGCTCTCCTATTTTATTTTTATATCTAACAAATGTACCGGTATTTAACTAGACAAAGTGAGAGAGAAATAAACTTGTTGCTGTTGTTGTTGTCGCCTGAAAAGTGTACATTGTGTTTTCCTACACTGTACTAGGATCGAAGTGTTTGTTCCAAATATTCTACTCGATCATTTAGTTGTAACATTTATGTTTTTTTTTTTGCCGTTTCTTTTCCTCAGTTCAACAACGTTAGCATGAAAAAGATCCCAATTCCTTCCCTAGCACCTACTATGCAAGATGAGTTGCAGTGTACAAGCTATTTAATTGCAAGGCGCGTAGATACAATGAAAGGCTGGCATCTACAATTGCGCATATTAAACTCGACTTGTACCAGCAAGGCGAGATCAAATTTTCGTGCAACCAGCTGGATTAAAGGGGCTCAGTCAAGGTATTTTAAGTTATTTTGAGCATCGACAAAATTACCGTTAAATTGAAGGAAACCTGAAAATAACACTTTATAAAGATAGAAAAACATCAAAGAGATAATAATAAACCATAAAGGAACAAGGATGGTTAAGGATGGAGAAGATTGACGCGGATTGCAAAAAAACGAATTTGAAACGTTTAGCTAAACTTTTCAAACCGTTCAACCGTGACTGACTGAGCCCCTTTAAATAATGTTGGGTTTTTTAAAACCTGTCAAACTTAATCAGTTCTAACTCTCCATCGACCCTTGTCCGCAGTATCGGAAAGAACACAGCTAACAAATATCTTCGGTAAATCGGCCCAATTGTGCTTTGATCAGTGTTTTTTCTATTTGCCGTTTGGTTCTTCCCAGTGGTCATGTTATCATGGTCGTATAAAAGACCGATATTTTCACGTGGCTTTCGGGTAGCGCTGATTTCTCTTTCCTTGCAAATCGGGCAAAATAAAATAAAATAAAATGGTTGGTTAGCTGGTTCGGTGAACTGGACAAGGAATGCAGTTGTATGTAAACAAATCAAAAAAATATCAAAAAAATGTCAAATGTTTGTTTATAGTGGTCATGCACTTAGCTACACCTACAGCTAGTTCACAGGCATGCCACTCAAACTGAAGGAAACAAATATTTCAAATGAACATAACAGGCTTAAAAATCCCAACTGGCGGGAGGCAGACCAGTTGGCTATTTACAAGCATGACCGAGGAGTTGAACTAGGGTCCACGGAGAAACAACTCCAGGGACTTGAACCTGCGACCTCCGGATTTCAAGTCCGGCGCCCTAACCACTCGGCCACGCTGCCTCCCTAAAAAAATCTTCTGAACATCGTGTTTTTTTCTATAAAGGAGGCATGGTGTAAAATTATGACTGTTACCTTTCAGCTGATCGTGCATAGAATTAAG
>JAHPZR010047587.1:0-17500 GCA_019787425.1 Platygyra sinensis | reverse complement strand
AGTCCTGAAAGACATTTTTAAAAGCAAACTGTAAAGATATTTTTCTTTTATGTTTCTTCGTAGAAATGTTAAGATGACACATGCTCCACAGTGCTGGCTTTTTGACGACGCGGAGCAAGGAGGTCGCACTGAAAGTAGAGCGTTACAAATCCGACAGGTCATCGCTGTCATGGAATTCATGTCTTCACTTGCAATTAGCAACGAGAGAAAAGCAACTGTGCTGCATCAAAATCGTGAATGGCTTGGGGAGGATACCTTTGCTTACTTGACAAAGAGAAGCCACTTAAAGAAAAATGACAGATGCATCTTCATGTGAACTATAAAATTTGTAATCTTTATCAGTCGCAGTAACTCAATGGAAACACGATTGAGTAATTAATTTATTACTGTTTCCATCGGGAGCCCATCGCTAGGAGCGTGAACTCCCAAATATATCACAGCATTATTAAGTGACCAGTCTATTTTTAGCCTTGTTTTCCCGCGAAATAAATTACTTCCGGCCTATATCAGCGCGCATCGGTAAGGAAAAAAACGACGGTTTTATTTTTTAATCTTCTTTTGAAATGATGAGGTCAGTTAAAAATTAAGTCGCGGTGCTTGTGATGGGTCACTGCGGTTCCTGCGGAGGTCTGAATTTGCAGTAAATTCAAATTAAAAATAGATCGGTCTGTGAAAACGCCGTGACAGGAATATGGGGTAGCTGCAGGCTCCTAGTGATTGGCTCCTGTTTCTGTTTAATAATTTTCGAAAGACGAGTGGAACGCGATGTTTAAGAGTAGGACCCTTTGACCTTTTAGGGGTGGAGATGAGTGACTTGGTTCGGGCATGAATATTTTTCAAACCCTCAATTTCATTATGACTAGGACATTTTTTTTCTCGCGACGTCTGTATGCATGATAATTTTTATCCTTGTAGCAAGCTTTTCTCGGCCCACTGGACTTGCGTGAAATGTTTTTGGCAGCCGGGTGGTCGTGTTTGGTACAAGTATGGCTTTTTGTTTCAAAATATCCCACACCTCCCGTCAAACATCAAATGATCCACAGTTAAAGAAACGAATGTACAGTATGTAAAAAGTGATGTGTAGTTGGTTAGAAGATAGTAATTGCATAGACCAATTTCGATATATTAAAATTCAGCCTATAACAATAGACCTGAACACGAGACTCCAGGGAATAACTACATACAGCGTTTGTGGGGTTTTAATACATTTAAAGTGGGCTATTGTGGGCTATTCATTTAATTTGCTTTCCAAAACACTGTTTAATCGTATCTCTGGTAAAATGTTGTTTTGTTATTGGTTGTTAACTAACCCTTTCATGTAACTAGCACGCGATCACATGGCTGTTCAACTGCAGAATAAGGATGCCTCCAGCTAAACACGCCATTCGGATTTCAATTTCATGTGCTTTATTTAAATTAAAGGCTTCGTTCTCAGTGTTTCCCTATTGTTTGTGAAACAATACTACTGCCTTTTTCGCGCAAAAGACGTTCTAAATCTCGCTAGAATCGCTCTAAAACACCTCCGAACGCCATGGAAACAGAAGTTATACACACAACAAGAAAAGGTAAGTCGATTTTATTATTTTTTTCCCCTGATTTTGAACTATTCCATAGGATTGATGCATTTCCCATACAAACTCTTATAATAACGCCATTACCGTCAATGTCATGTTGACGGTAACCAGAGAGCTTGGGCTACCTGTGCATCGATGCGTCATGATGCATAAAGTTGATGCATACAAGGACAAATTTTAATTTACGCACCACAATTTGACACTACTTTAAGAAATAAAGGTTACAATGTAAGACTTGGAACGCGCAGATCAGTAGATAAGTGACTACGTAAAATATGTCACTATCAACAGAATTTGCCGCAGCAATTTACTATCCTTTAGATACCCTAGTAAGGATCTGAAGAATAAAAGCAAAAAGCGAAAACAGTGACAAGAAAGCACATGGTTCACTGCGCATCCTAAATCATCCATTGGCGCATAACCAGAATTCCTTACGCCATATCACTGCGCAAATGTTTCCGTTCGCGCATAACCACAATAGACCACTTTCGATATATTAAAATTCAGCATGGCAGCGAGGCTTAGAGGACACAAACAAAGGAAATTGAATGACCATGTTTATTCATTTCTTTTGTTTGTGTCCTCTAAGCCTCGCTGTCAAGCTGAATTTTAATATATCGAAAGTGGCCTATTCCTTGTGCATACCACTGCGCATCGTAAATCTTCCATTCGCGCATAACCACAATTCCTTGCGTTTAGTAAGAAAAAGTGATTGCAAGCCTCTATAATGTAATCTTCTGCTGATTAGAGAGCTGCCTCGCTCGTTCGCTTCAGGCTCACTCGCTGCGGCAGCAATAATAATTTTCTAAACATTAAATCAGCTTGTACCTGATACAAAATAATTAAAGGCTTCGTTCTCAGTATTTCCCTAGTGTTTGTGAAACAATACTACTGCCTTTTTCGCACAAAGAAGTTCTTAATCTAGATAGAAGTCTGTTGTTGATGCAGCTAGTAACTGGACGTAGAGAGGTACAATTTCGAGAGAAATTGTGCAATCGTCAATAATTTTAAATCGCGGCCTCGCGCTACGAACACGCCCTGAAGGAAATGTACTTCACTCGGTCCATTACTGTTACAAATAATAATTTTCTAAACATTAAATCAGCTTGTACCTGATACAAAATAATTACCAGTTCTCTTTATTAACATACATAACTGCTTTCATTGCTGACCAATTCAAAGGCACAAATATACCTTGCTTGAATATATTTCTTTTCCAGGAGGTGTTGTTCGGTAATAAAAGATCGATTTCACTGCTATAGCCAAGATATCAGTGACGTCACCTATTGTTATTAATGTGCCAACCAGATAGCTATTGGCTGGAGAAACAAAGAGTTCTTTTGTTTAACGTTTTCAACATTTAAATGACAAAAACAATGTTTGTAAACAAATATCTTCGCTATATGTTGAGAAGCGGGATCCACATCGACTTTGACAATTTCGTGCAGCAATTAATCATCAATATGTACTGTCAGACACATAAAAAGCTGCCATTGATTATTTTGAAAACTTGCATAGAAACTGTTTCACGGCGATGAAACTTGATCACTCTCTGATCCGTCCAAAATATGTTACACGTGGGCCACCCGCTCGCTGATTATTTCGGCTAACCAGCATTTTCAAAACGTTAAACAATAGGAGAAAGACAGTTTGCTTCGAATTTGAAATTTATTTTCCCTCATGTCAGTCACTGACGATTCCATGAAAAGGTTTCGAAAATTAACAAGAAAAAAGCGAAAATTTGTGCTCAACTATGACGAGCGCACTGTTGTCGAGAATGCACACGCTTGCATATTTATAAGAAGAGGTTCACAAAACGCTAGTTGAAGAGTGATTCTCCCAAATAGTCTGCATTTGTTGTGTATTGTATTAGTTTGTCCCGTCTGTATTGACGGAGGAATTGGATAATTAATAATGAATGGTTACGTTCAGTTTATCTCTTCGCGAAAGAACACGATAATAAATTTCCTCTAAACCGACAAGCACTCATGCTGGTTCAGTAACATTTAACCGACCAATCATAGCACGTGGTATATTCTATTGAACATCTAACAATAATAAGAACTAAAGGTCGGCACACAGGAGGGGACTGGTCCCTGTAACTAGTCCCCTAAAGAGTTTACACCGAGGGACTGGTCGCAGGGACTTGTCTCACAGACAGTTCACACGAAGTATTTTGAGAAACAAGTCGCAGGGACTTGACCCAAAATTTCAAACTGGTTTGAATTCATGGGACTAGTTGCAGAGACCAAAGTTGGTCTCTGCGACTAGATTTTGAAGCAAAAATGGCCAGTTGACACCATGGGAGTTGTCTGTCGACCTTAAAAGAAAGTTTCCAAGGTAAGGTCGAGTGGATCCGAGAAAAAAAAAAAAAAAATTTGAGATTAAAGAACTGTCTAGACTATCGAAGCGATCGATTTCATCCTATGAAAAACAGTATTCCAAAAGCTTGTTCAACATTTTTCTTTAGCGATCGCAGTGTTGGTAGCGGTCAATCAGGAACTTTCTTCTCGCACGCCAAAAAAACAAAAATTAACAGAATCGGGCCTTTGCATTGATGAAGCATGCATTTAAAAATCGCATACTTGCTTGAGAACTTTCCGGCCATATAACTTAATGAAAGTCATTCATCTTAGGGGTGCAGTCAATGTTTGATCAAAAGGCCTTTCAAGCACGCCATCTTTTTGTTTTGCCAGTTGGCTTTTTGAAGTATTTCAAGCTTCGTTATTTACACTATAAAAGACTAAAACAAATGATATCACATTACCTGGAATCTGTTTAATTAATAGCGCGTCTCGAAGCAACCAGATGGAATACTGACGAAGTACAAGAAAAAAATATGCTTTCTGTGATTCAACCATAGCTATTTACCAACTTGCAGTGATGAAGGTGAATTAGCATCCCCGGCGAGAAATTAAGTGCAGCCGGCATTTCGCTCGTGTCAGCCCAGCTCGCCAAAGCCTGGCGAAGTGTTAAATCTCTGAAAGTGACCATCTCTAGCCCTGGCCACATTTTGAGGAGGTTAATTTACCTTTGTTCAACTCTAAGTGAATAGATAGTTACCTGTTTCCCTTGCCTGCCAAGTTTCTTAAGAAAGCCAATACTTTTGTTCAGTTCTTCATTAGCCAGGCTATTTCCGAATGATAAAACAGTTTCGAACAAAAGCCGCAATAATATGGGTTTCGTCGCTGAGTTGTGCCAGTGGGTTTAACGGCAACCGGCGCCACCTTCGACATTTTTGTATTGCCCGGAAGGCGTAGTATTCTGGACTGGTATATTTGTTTTTATTTTCAAACCCAGTTAAACTTTAGAACAATGTTTAGCTCGAGGTTGTTTTGACAAATAACGCTAGGCTGAGTGTATCGTTTGTCATTGCACACCTGGAATTAGCAGTGAGACAATTTAACAACACGTGTGGTTAAAACACTTACATGTAATACCGAAATAAAGCAATTTACAAAGTTTGTAAACGACGCAGGTTTTAATGTCTCTGGACGAAACAACGATCAATTCTTAACAGATAAATGTCGACCTCCCACTGCGTGTACAGTTTTCTTACAATTTTTCGGCGTGGGAGATTCTGTTCTTTTATGCTTACTAAAGGTTTTACCTGTAAGCTCTCGTCTGGGTTGAAGCTATATTATCAAAGTAAAATTTTAATATTGACATGTCATCGCTTCAAACTTACAAGTTATGATTTATAAGGAAGACTATTACTAGTAATTTCACTGAGGTGATGTCAACAAAAGCCGATTTGAAAAATTCAAAACAAACCGTGGCATAGTATTTGTAATCAGTATGAATTTTTTATATTAGTTCTGTATAACTGAAACGCGTTTACGCAAACGCTGTTTTGAGTTTCGATGTTTGAACGTAATTTACCGGGCTGGCAGTACAATCTTAACTGAGGCGACTACTTCTGAATCCCGTTTGTTTTAGAAAAATAATTTTTGGGAACAGGTTGGTCCGTTTTAAAACTTCATCCACGTGACATCCATCAAGGCAGTGTTCACTGTATGCCGGAGGAATTTAAAAACGCAGCGGCTTTATTTCTACGGTTTGGCCTACCGTCCACACTAATCCGTCACCAAAACGTGTAATTTTAGTACCCGAAAAACACAAATCCAAACTGACCAATGGTTGTTACGTTTTCGAATTATTCCCGCGTATTGTGGACAGAAAATATTTGATGCATTTTCAGAATTGAATTTCTCCGAACCTAAGCAATATCTCGCAGACAAATGGTTTCACCTAATAGCATTGATAGTGTATTGATACCGAAAAATGTCGTGTAACACCACTGATTCAGTGAATGAAAGATAATTATCCGATGCTCGAAAAGCAGAATGAAAATGAACAACACACAAAAATAAAACAAATAGCATTTTTTCATTTGGTACGTTAATGTAAGAAAGAAACAACGAAAAACAAAATGCGACTGAACAAACAATGAAACGCGTGGATTATTTTGCTAACTTTCAGTAGGGAGATTTTTTAATCTTATTGAACATTAATTCTTATGATTTCAGTGAATCTGATACGAAAAACTTAAAGACTACATTTTACATTTGTATGATTTTTTTTCATGGACACTGCGGGCTCGTTCTTTTGTCGCCCGATCAAGTTACACGTTACCAGGGCAGAACGATACAGTGGCTGGCATATACTATAACATGCAAAATAGTCCACAAGCTTCCGCGTGAACATCTACATTGAATAGTGTGGTGCCAGAAAGAACAAAAAAGAACTGTGTAAGCCTGAACATGGAGTTCTACAAACAAATGGCGCGATAAAATTGATGGGAGAAACAATGTCAACGACACAGAACGTCTCTCTAAGACAAATTTATAGCTTTCTTGACGTAAACTTGCAGCAGCCTGTAACACAGGTGGACAAAGCTAATGGTAAAAAGCAAAATAACCTGCAACAGTTTTATTCAAATATATAACAGACATTCGTGGCGAGCCAAGACCTCATATTCACTGAATATATCAAACTTTGTCGGCCCCCCAGACCGTCCGTCCGGGCTAATAACGATTATCTGGAGAGCTGAAATTATGACCATATGTTTGTGACAATAGAAATGAAAAAAGCACTTAAATCGCATGGCAAATAACAGAGATGTCAAACTAAAAAACCAAAAACACGCAGAGCTACCGTACGCATAAATGCATAATCTCTACAAAATATTTGCCGTTTACCAATGTCAGACGGCTCAGGACTCCACTTGAAGTTCTCTTAATAACACAGTGTAAAGTGCCCTTCAGAAACAAGTGCCCAGTAGCAAAAAACAAGGAAAGAGAGAGCAATTTCACAAATTCCACGAATCGCGGAAGCCATGAAAGCCTGCCCCCCCCCCCCTCCCTGCTACCCCTTCAACCCCCACCTCCCCCTCCGGATTGCTTGTAACCATGGCTGTTTAAGTAAAGAACACATCGCAATGCAATGGCTTTCGCTCTGGCTTGCCAGCGTGCAGAGCCCATCAGCTCGCTAACCATTAGAAAACTGCTAACCTCGCAAAATATCGTAGCATTCATTTTGATTTTATCAGGGGATATATAGGGAAATGTTCCTATTAACTACGATAGAAATTGCCCGGGGGGGGGTACTTGGGTCAAATTTTGCTGGGTATGTGCCGCTGGCCTCTCAGAACCCCTACCCCATTATAGTCTATTCTGTGACCAATTACAGACCCCATCTTAGTCACTTTCGGACAAATGTAATTTTCGCGATCCCAACTTAGTCACTTTCTGATAAAGCCTTTTAAGTAGGTCACCCTAAAACGAATTGACACGTTTGTTAAATTGAATGTAGAACACTTTACTTTTCACCGACAACACAAACATTCTGGAACATATGTTAACCGTAAGTATTTACAAACATACCGCCATCTTTAGTTGAAATGCGAACATTCTTCTTTAACGGGAACGTCATAATAGTTTCTTACATGAATAAAAACAAATTGCGATTTATAACTTATAGATCAGAAGATTCAAACCTCCCAATAAAAATATTGGCAAGACCGTTTTATACCGGTGTGAATGTCACGTTGAAAGCTAACAAGTCCCAAGCGAAAGAGATCAAACGCTTGCTAATCCAAAAGAAGATCCAAATTGTGTTAACTTCGATGGACGATAACAACGCAGACTAGCCGGAAAATAAATGCCGTAGCACAGATGGGAGTGTTGGACTTTCTTCTGGACCCAGGGGTTCTGTACTATTGTGCAAGTTGTTGATGTTTAAGTTGTGACGTCGTGAACGGAATTCAATGCGAGCCGACTGTTAGATATAAAAACAACAGCACGAACCATTTTTTAACCGAGAATCTTCTTATTTTTAAATTCCTGCTTACCAGAATTTTGTTATCCCAGAAATCCCGAAAATGTGCGACCCCATTCTAGTAACTCTTCTAAAAATGTAACCCCATTATAGTCAATCCAGTCGTGAAAATGCGACCCCATCCAACGGCACATCCCCATTAGCCCTTTATAAGGGAGTACCCCCCCCGGGAGAAATTGCAAGCACCGATTTGGGAGATGGTTATGGTATAGTACCCCATGTTTACCTGACTTAAGTGACAAGTCGGCTCCGTGTAAAACATCAATTATAAAGGAATGATTTTAAATCACCTTGATCTTGAAATTTGTTAAGCTAGTCAGTATTATGTTTTCCATCACTTAAAAAGGGCACTTTTAAATCCACGAGGTGCGTACCGCGGTTTCCTTTATGATGTTATTATTTAACTGTTCATCCGCGTGGCTTAGCCGGAGAGGTCTTGTTAATGAAATACCACTGATCTTATGAACTGGGTTAAAAAAGTATTTATCACACGAATGTAGGAGCCGCGAATGTCCAAGAATGAACAGTGTTTGTTTAAGTTTAATTTCACGCGCTGAAGTCGCTATTGAATTCTGCGATGTTGTTCGCATGTTTACAAAAGTACGAAAGCTGATAGAAAAGGAAAGAATTTAACTGTGAAGAAAGTTACACTAGAGTTAATTTGAAATGGTTGTCGTCAATTCGAGAGACCACTACTAGCTTCGTCGTTTTGATCTGCGAGCGTTTTGGGGGATATTTAGTTGTACGCTTCAATTGTGTCGCTTTATTTGTAAGCAAACATCGGTCGTTTCTTTCTACGCAATATTTGTATTTCCTATTGAACTTTTCAATGATTGAGTGACTAGAGTGTTACGATGAAGTTCATTCGGTTTTTTTTTCATCCTGGCGTAATAGGTCTCGCCCCATTGGGGTTTTCACCAGAGTAGACTGAGCGAAAGTTAACTGTGATGCCGTCAAACACACACACTGATCAATTTAACTCTTCGGTTAAGTGACAAAACATTTTGAATTATGTAACAATGTTTTAATTATAAGGAGCGACGGTTTGTTGACAAAAATGGCGACTTTTATGGTGAGCGCTAAGAGATCTTTGTAAACATTACCGATTGTTGGCAGTGCCGGCAAATTTTCCGATCGCAACGTCAGGTAGGCGAGAATGCGATTATTGAGGAAATGTTTCTAATTACGAGACGACCTGCCGCATATTAAACCTAATGAGTTCATACATACATTTGTGTATATTCAGCATTGTTAAATTCATTGTTTAGAACTCGGCGAAGTAGATTTCGTCGGCACAAAAAGCCAAAATTAGGAACGTTTTAGCCGACTTCAAGTCTTTTTTGAACTAATTTAATCATCATGAAAGCTGTAATCAAGCTATGAAAACCAGAACAAGAAGAGAATTAAGCATGTCTCGCTTCCTTGAACAAAGGTCTGAGAAGATTTGCGGGAATATATTTCACAATAGTCTTATCAACTCTACACGTGTTTAACTAAGAGACAACCGAAATGAAACCACCAAAGATACATTATTTATCAAGAGATACATTTCCAGTACTTATCTCCCTCAAGGGGACTGAACTTACGCCCGTTGCGAAGAAAATACCGACAATGTTGGATAAAGAAGAGTCTCGAAAATTCGCTCTGGTAACTTTTGATCCCTCGCTTGGAGCAGGATCAATTTAAGTTTGTCCACAAAAAGACTGATATTATGAAGCATAACATCTACCACTCAAGCTTGGAACATGTCCGTCGGTTCGGTGAACTTTCTTCCTATAGAAAACGGAGTGATACCATACGGTTTCTACCTCGCTCTTCTTTTTTAAACATTTGCCAAGCAATATTCCCAGTTCAAATTGCTGATATTCTTTGGCTTATTCTTTCACGTTTCTGTATGGCACTGAATAGGTGAAAAAGATTTTTGTGAGTGGTATTTTGAAAACCATGGTAGCCTGCTAAGAAACAACGCCTTCTTAGAAACGATGCGCGGAAAGTCGTTGACGAGCATTTGTTATCCACCACGATCTGACCGAAAATTTGAACAAATGAGTTGAAGACGGCGCAATATAATTGCCTGCGACACAGTTTTTGTCCGTTTGAAACATGGTAACTGGGTTTAACTCCTGATCCAATTGTTAAAACTCTGTGTATATGTACGGAGGAATAAAGCTTTTATTTTCCTTTGGACTGGAAGATCAATTGTCTTGAGTAAAACCTTTATCTAACCGCACATGTTCACAGAATGCATTAACTTGCCCCAGGGAGAGAAATACACTCAGTGAACACGTGAAAGAAAGGTTTAGCCGGGAAAACGGGAAACGGCGTTATTTGCGCCGAAGAAATAACACATTTATATTTTCCCCAAATCAATTTCCCATCAACAAAATCACGACGCAGCAGGCGCGAAAGGGCATTGGTTAAAATAAGAAGCTTACATCACAAATTTAAAATTCATAAATACGTTAGAAAAAAATCGTCATTTTTTGTAGCCGAGCTAACATTAAATTTACTGGTCGCATTTGCACTTTGGAGATATCTGTTACGAATTGTTTAAAGCAAAAATTTGCACTTTTCCAATGCAGTCAAAACAGTCGAAATAATGTGAGGCTCGCTGGGCTGACTCGGCTCAATATTAAGTGCAAGCGTCAACAATGAGTTAGGCTTTACCGAGTTCAAGGTCTCTGTAAATTTCCATGGATATTTAAAGTTTAAGAGCGGCATGTAGTTTTGTAAGCAGAATTAGCAATCTATTGTGTTCCGCGGACAGCCACAAAGGTGGAGAACTTCCAATATGCGTTTTTCTCGCCAGTAAAACTCCAAGTGTCAATCAAACTTGTAAATATAGAATGCAGGATTCAGATAGCATTGTTTAACTTGAATTACAAAAGAGGGACACAAATACAGAAACCAAAATAACAAGTCAAGTTTCCGAGCAGTGACTTGGAGATCTTTGGTCGCTGCACTCGCCCAGAGTTTGTTTCAGGATTTGGACGGGTAGCATTTTCTCTGACTGCAGAACACTCACTTTGTCAGGTAAGAAACACTGAGCATCAGCCATTGAGCACCATAAGATGTGTAACTTAGGGAGACCGCTCGATACTCCCTCACCACCACATGTCCGTTCGGTTGCATGGAAATATCAAGGAGGGCATACCTCTGTTGGCTTCCATAGAATTTTGCCAGTGAACGATCTTTTAGGTTTCTATCTCAAAGAGTTCAGCTTTTGCTCGGCTACGGGTATATTTTACAGATCACAGTACCATTGTACAAGGCAACTCCCTAGTGAGCGCGGGTATTATTTTAGCTACGGCGAACAAGTTTAATTCTTCTTCATTCGTGCATAGGGCAAGTCCCTGATCAACAGTTCCGAGTTATTCGATCTCATTTTCCGCTCTTAGAGTAAAGCAGTGCACTACTCTGCGTGCACAATTTTAAACTCAGTCCGCTTCGATCTGGCAAGAAGGTTGATTCAAGAGTTAAGAAAAATCGTGCCTCCTTAAATGTCGAGGCTGATTTAGTCGTGAAAATGCAACCATGCGAAATTAGCCATGGAAGGATTTTGTCATCGACTGATCTTTTAACATTGTGTGTTTCTCTAGCGTAGCGCGCAAGCGATTATCCTAAAATTAATATTATCGATTTCATTTTTCACTTTGTGCCACTTTCGAATATCTTATTGATAAGCATTTTACACCACAACTACGCGGGCTAGGAGATGTCGCCTTGAAATGAGCAAACTGCCGTTGTCAGCAAACGTTTCAAAGTTTGAGAACTCCCAAGTCTTATGGAAGAAACATATTGGCTTTTCTATCCTTACTTATCGTATTATGGGACTTTTATTTGCGGTTTTTTTTTTTGCCCAATTAGCCTAAACGCCTGTAGCCTACCAAACTGTACATCCCGAACGCACTTTATTGTGGATTTGAAATTTGGAATTCAGTCAAAACTTCTGTTATGCTTGTGTTTGTTATTTCTCCGGAACTGAATTGAATCAAACTGAAGGATTGAACCTCGATCATGTATATAAAGTGTTTTAAACTGGAGACGATATTAATTCAGTTGGCTAATAGTATTTTGACGATTATTCATCGGCAGACAAATTAAGATTTGATTTAATTTCGGGCTGTTTTTCTTTTTTCAAATGTACCTTGGAAAGTCGGCATTGAAAATGCCCACTCTGTTTAGCGATTTTATTTAATCTAAATAGTTGTCTCCCCAGTGGATCATTTTATAATTATTTGCTCGCATTTGACTGGATTTTAGTGAGTTGACAAAGGACACAGGCAGGAACGACACTGGGTTTTTTGGTCATATACTCTCAAATAATTTTTCTTCCAAAACGTCAATTCATTCCCTCATAAAAGAAGTATTAAGTATTACAATCTTCTTGTAATGGAAGTTTTTATGCGTGTCTGTTCTTGGGCACCAAAATGCTTATAAGAGTTGGTGGGCATCAACAAAGAAATCTTTCGTGATCTCTACAAAGTAAACGCTGGTATGATTGATGTTTGTACTGTAGAGTCATCAGATAAAGTTCTCACTGGTTTTTACTTAAATGTGCAATGGATGAGCAAAAAGCCTGCAAATACTATTTCATTTCCTACGTAGGTAATTTAGAAAAAATCTATGAAACAGTGATTTTCTAAACTAAAGCAAGCAGAAAAAGTGAATAATTTCATTAGAGTCTTTTTAAGGGAGTATTTATTGCCAACAACAACGTGAAGGTAACGTGTAAGTAAATGACTTTTCACACGTCTTCTACTGATTATGGCTGAGTACAAAGGAGAAATGTGTGTTAAACGGGTCTATTGATATATTTGCTTTTGCGGTCGATAATTCTTTTTTCCTTTAGATCAACAATTCTATTGCCTCCGCGATCAAAGATTCGATTTTATTGCTGTAAATTCGGCTTCACGGAAAGCTCTTCATCGATGCTTCATCTAGTCTTAAGATGAAATCGTCTCTTCCAACCAGTTTGGAAATTCACCGAGTCTGGGATCGGACGTTCTATTCCTTGAGCGATCAAAGGTTCTACTGTTTCCTTCGCGATCATTGGTAGATCAACACGTGCGTTCCAGCTGATTCGTAATCCATCGCCTAGCTACATGTCTTGACTCTTCACCAGTTTACAATAGGTAATGCAAGCTTGGTGGCATAGAAATGAAACAAATTATCTCATGCTCGACATTGATATGTAAATAGAACGACATAGTGGGTTGAACGTAGGCGGTGGGTACTAGTGATTGGTGCAAATTTTCAAACCAAGACGAAACGACGGTTAGTTTTCACATGCAACAACGATCTTTCTCTCTGCAAATTGTGACTCCAGAATGTAACGAACTTGTTTGGCTTCCAGCGGTGTAACGAACGTCAACCGTTTCTTTCCGTTCTTGTTTTTCGCCATGTTAACTCCTGTAACAAACAAAGGAACTCTTCTCCAGCTTGTAAACAAGCCGACAAGGGGCCAAGAATGACACCTTACGTTTTCGGTTCCAATCCTCTCGGTCCAGTTAAAGTTACCCACACCAGGCAATAATCACATTCTTTTTCCCCAAACATGAAGCCACATTTCTGTCATCTTTACATCTCATTCCTCGTTTTCTTTGTAGAGTAAGCTTATTGTAGATTGCTATCAAAAGATGCGCCTTGGCGTCACTTGTGAGAGTTAGCACTTCGCTTAGCTCGCACGTTACTCGGTTTTGTTAGCACGCGCGTTTTTGATATTACAGCAAGCGTGTTTAACGGAGACGGTGAGACGTTTACCTAATGGCAAACACCTGTGTCCGACTCTTTTACTCCATACAAAGCAAGACAAAGAGATTCGCTTAACCAGCTGTTGAATGCAAAGTTAAAAAACTCAACGGTCATTAAACGAAAATTAAGTTAAGGGTAACACGATCTGCTCATAAAGAAAACAATATAAATAGCGCAAAGCTGTCGCCTTTCTTAAGGGCAAAGTATTGTTTTTCGCGAGTTACAGCGCTGCCAAAGTCGCAGATATGGTTCCACTTGGCGAGGTGGATCATGTCTTTTAGTTCATAACAATGCTCGTCAGGGCACGTGGCGACTGTCTGAATTAATTGTTCACGCGTGCCGCTATCTATGCTTGTATATCTAGCAGCCACAGAGCAATTAAGTGAACTACAATTGACAATAGACCCTGACACACGCGCCTTAAGCAAACCACGCTAGGCTCAGAACAATGTGAGCTATTGTCTCGGGGACTCGTAACTAAGACACGATCGTAGTTTTCTTCTGATCGTCGCGTTGGGAGTTGAAGATAGCTGTGATCTGCTCCATATGGCTTGCTCACTCATCCCAGGACACGGACCGTTAACACGAATTACAAAACTTTGTCCTAACAGCAACGGCGTATAAACAAAACCCTCGTTCAAAAACGGTGTTTCTCACTGCAACGATTCAGTGCAACGCTTGCAGTTTTACAGCAAAGAACTACACCTCTTGTTAAAATTGGTTTTTCTTTGCAGACGTTGGAAGAGAGATTTGGAAGTGAATCACTGCAGTCACAATGCCTCGTGTGTCAGGTATGTGAAATAGTTTGGATTATTTGTCCTTTTTCCACCTTCACGTAGCTATGTAATTATCGCTTTCTGTGTGCAGGCTCTAATTATCTCCGAGAATCAAAACCTAACTCTGTTAGCATGGTAGAGCCTTAGGCACGCAGATTTACCCACATTAGTATTACAGCTGATTAAAATGCGTGTTTTCGCACGGTTTCTATGACTCTAGATCAGGAGGAAAACTTTACCTGACCAGACGCTTAGCAAACCCCTTTAACATGTCCACGTTTTGGAGGCTTATTATAGTAGTATAGACGTCATATACATACCACTGAATTGTCAACGGAGACTGCAGCTTGCTGTGTGATACATAATGACTGTTGGTGTAAATTGCTTGTTGACCTGAGAAGAGAATGGCTCGAGTGAAACAAAAACTATTTTTCTTTAAATCTAACAGACATAAAAACTTGTAGATGCCACTGGCGACGAATTTATTTTCAATTTTGAAGATTTCATTCGAATGACAGGGTCCGAACTTCTTTTAGCAACCCTTTGCACGATTTTTATTCCATTAATTTAGAAGTAATTTTCAATCAAGAAGAGATCTCAGCGGCGGCAACCTTCCGCCGACTTTGGTGGCTTTCTACTGTCGCGTTATTTTTCGCACGTCAATGGCGTGAATTTTAACGGTATTCGCACGTGAAATAAAATAGAGCAGTTCTTATGGACAGCATGCGTCTGCGGGAGAAGTTGCAGTGAAAGTGGTTCAACTTTTGCTCTATTTTGTGCACTTAAATCGGGCGTAAAATAAAGCGACAATGGAAATCCAACCTTTGGTTTCAAAGCAGATCTCAGCTAGGCTAAGGATAAAAACGGAAAAAAAGGAAAATTCGACAAAAGTGATTTTTTTCTAAATTAGTGCGTGCATGGGCTTCTTTCTTTATGTATAGGATTGATATTAATTATTTCATGTGTTATGAGATACTGCATGAACAGGTAGCGGTGCAAGTGAACTGTCATTTTCATTGATCCTTCGAACAGGTGACCAATCAAAAAACACGTTTCTCGTGAAAGGAAGCCATCACATTGCGGACTGTACGTGAGCCGCAGCTCAGATAGACCCGGCTGATAGCTTGGCGAAAACATGGTTTGATTAAAAACTGACACAACACGTACACGCACTTATTCTTAGCACTATAATCTCAAGGCTCGATTTCCGCCGCTCTCTCGTGGGCTTATTTCTCGAACAGCGGCTGGTAATCTAGCCTATATAATCTCGTGGTCCGAAATTCGTGTGCTAACGTACATTTTCGGTTATCTATCACCTTTCTCTTAAAATTGCAGCCAATTTTTCTGCTGATCAGTAAATTTTGAAGATCTCAGATGTCAACTATCAGCGGGAAAAAACGCGTCATTTCTCAATTGCCAGTTAAACTTTTGGCTTGCTTTCTAATGAAATTTTGACCACTGACTCTCAATGCAGTTATCTGCAATCAATATTTTTAAGACTAGAGAGGCTATTTTCGCTGTTACAAATCGATCTATCATTTATGGTCTAGCTCAAAAATTGTTTGTAAACTCGCATAAAATATTCTAATAATGGATGTTAAATGTCATAGAGGCATTTCTAAACAATCAAGAGAAGAATGGAGTTATCTATAGCAGAAGATGTGTTCCCACAGTCTGGCTTAAGTTTTTTGTTATCCTTTAGCAAAAAAACCTAGATGATTCTGCCAACTAAGATGTCTGATCGTGTGCGCTACGATGTACGTTCTTTATCTGAATAATGAAGCGATCTTTCCACCTCATTAAGGCAAAATTAAGATGGCGTAAATTAAGTGTAAATAAGTCACATAAATAAGTTAACGTCGGTAATTCACGCCTAACGGAGCAATACGGTTCACTCATTTATTTTGGAGAGAGAGAGGTCGAAATACCACAGACGTTTTAATAAAGATTCTAAAACTGAGGAAAAGGAAAATCAAGCATTTATTCTTTTAAACAACGTATTTGATGAAAAGTTATGAATTGTTCAGCCACTCGAAATACAGTAAATAATTTGTCATGTGAAATATGGAGACATTGACAAGCATACAATTCTCATTAATAAAACCTTTTGTGAAGCCTGGTATGTGTTGCATCTCTAAATTCGGGGCCAACCCTTTAAATGAATTACTTTTCAATTTCATATCCATGTCGTATCCATTTGCGCTATATGTTTGCATAAATGAACTTTATGAAGTTTTACATTAATTTACGTTTGCAGTGATCGTGATCTGCATCAGCAAAGAAGAGTTTGAGGCCACATGCCTGTTTCTTAAAAGAACAAAAGCGACTTAAGGCAATTATTATAATAACTATTGTCTTAATGGTCTCGCCTGGCTGACCGCCAATCAGATTTCGAACACTAATTGACGGCACGCGCTACTCTTTACAAAAGAGTTCGAAATTTACATTTTAGCCAAAGAGCGTCTCAAGTCACAGCAAGTCCAGTTTCCTTGATCTTTTAGTTGTGTTTGACTGGTTTCTGGTGGTAAATTTAACACGATGTGCTTGTTTCACCCGTGTCTCTACTGATTCACTTTCTGCGGTTGAGAAGCTCAGAGTTATTAAACTTTACACAATCGCTAAAATGGAGACAGTGATTTGGACTTTGTTTAATTCAGACTCGCCTCTGTCTGGTTTGCAACGAGTCACCCTGTTGTATCGAAAATAAAACTAACGAAATAGCATCTAGTAATTGCCTTGTTTAACAACGTTAAAAAATATGGGCTTTAATTTCAAAAAACTTCGCATTTGCTGTCAAATTGCTTCATTCAGACTTTTCTCCTGCCGGATATGTAGTCAACGTTTATTTGCACTTTCGAGTGCGTATTTGAGCGACTGTCCACGAACAAAAACAGGCAGTCTATCTGATTCGCGAATTTTTAAATTCTGCCAAGAAATCACTGTCGCCGGTCAATGCAAGAGAAGAACAGAATTACTTAATTAAGTGACGGGAATGCCAAATGATTAATGCATTTGGTAATAGCAGCGAAAACATCCAGTGGTCGCGTGATTGGATAT
>JAHPZR010047586.1:0-13094 GCA_019787425.1 Platygyra sinensis | reverse complement strand
AGTAATGATCCACGTAAAAACTGTACCATTTTCTATTGTTCTGCGGCAATAAGCTTTCCCCACGTTGAAAGGGTTGTGTTTTCAGACCAAGAATTTATCAACTGATGGAAAGCAAATTTATGAAATAAAATGTATTTAAACTTTATTCTGAAAGGTAGTTTTCTTTGTGTGTAAACATTTCAACCAATCACAACAGTCTTAAACAAAGACAATAAAAGCCTCAAATTTTTCAATGTTCCCCACATAGGATTACTGTGATATCTAGATTCAGAAGAGATTTTGTTCAAATGAAAATAGTTGATCAATTAAAGATAAATAAATATGCTGCTACCTGAAGTTTTGGTAAGTTTTGCTGATTGAGCCAATCAGAAGTATGATAGAACAATACCAATGTTGTGCAAAAGTTAGCACCTTTCTGCATTCCTTGCCACGTGGTTGCCTCCTTCTTACATGGACTGTTACTTAATTTAATTTGTTCTTTTACTCTTAGTAAAACCTCAATATATATTTTGTGACCCAACAAAAGTTTACGTTTATTTGTTTCCTCCCAATTGTGGTCAGTCCAAGATGCTAAATATTAATGGTTACCTTTGTGTTTCTTTTGCTCTATCAATTCATTTTTTTTATTTTGCTTGAAGCTTGCTAGGTGTATAGAAAGGCTGTCGGGCTTTTCAGAGAAGTACAAGTCAATTCCCACTCTTGGCTACACACATTTTCAGTAAGTGGAATTGTCAAGCAGAAGTTTTATGTTAGACTTTAAGATTGCAAATCTTACCTGTCTAACAGTTTGGCGAGGAATCTGAATGCTTGTAGTGGGTCATAGAGCTGTGGCCCATTGTCTCTTGTTTTTCAAACATACAATGTAGCTTAGATTACGAAAATATTCAGTATTCAAAAGTATTAAAATTTGTTAAAAACATGACAAAAATATTTTGACATAATTTGTGGTCTGGGAATGACATCTGGGAGGGCCTAAATCATGTATATTTTTGTGGGACATAATTCTGTAAAAAGGTAGAATTAAAAAAATGGATTCAAAATATAATTTGACAAAACTATGGCCTGTTATGTTTTTTTTCTTATTTGTATTGAGTATTAGCATTGTACATAGTCTTTAAGAGTGTAGGAGATATTTGTGTTCAATCATGTTTGTGCAATCGACTTCATTTGAAGTATGGAACTGATGATGGTACTTCCTTTTCTCTAGACCTGCTCAGTTGACTACAGTAGGGAAGAGAGCTTGTCTTTGGCTCTCAGATCTCCTTATGGACTTAAGAAACCTTACCAGAGCTCGAGATGATTTACGATTCAGAGGAGTGAAAGGCACAACTGGGACCCAGGCTAGCTTCCTTAGTCTTTTTGATGGAGATCACGAAAAGGTAACTGTTATTAATATTGCCTCACATGTATGTGAAGAACGCAACAGTGGTTTTCTGTGTTCTTTTGACTTTAGCAACTGGTCTCCTATTTAGCAGTCAAAATTTGTATTCTGGCTGACGTAGTTGAGTTTCTGATCTTTGCTTGGGCAAGAAAAGAGGCAGCGTGGCTGAGTGGTCAGCGCTTCAGACTGGCAACCTGGCGGTCCAGGGTTCGAGTCCCGCTCTGACCACTGGATTTGTTTCTTGGTAGCCCCAAGTTCAAATCCTTGGCCATGCCTGTAAATAGCCAACTGGTTTGCTTCCGGCCAGTTGGGATTCTTAAAGTGCCTATGAAGTAAAAAATAATTGCTGCTTATTTGAAAGGCTTTTCAAAGTAAAGAAGAATGGCGTTTTCTTTTTGGGAATGTCTGTTTTATTTTTAGAGATATTTACGTTTTTGTATTATGCAAATGAAGAAAGTGATGACGTCATAGGTGGTTCCACTAAAACAGTACAACACTCAATCAAGAATATCTCCAGAAACATTGGAGCAGTGTTCTTCAAACTTGGCATCAGAAACGTACATCACAAAAGAAACAGAATGACACCTACTATGTTGTTGCCATGGCAACACTCTTGGCTCCAGTCTCTTTCTGTGAAAAACCAAATATCCCCAATTGCAATCTTTTAAAGTGGGACAGAGGGTCTAGCTCGGCACACAAATGGTTCCCATATTACCTTAACTATCCCCAATAGGTTGTTGTGAGTGGATGATCCTTGTTTAGGATAAAATCTGGAAATTTTAGTCTCAATTAAAACAGGACCAGCGGCATAACTGTTGTCATGGCAACAGCACGACAGGTGTCATTTGGCTTCTTTTGTGATGTACAGTCCCGATGCCAAGTTTGAAGAACACTGCTTCAATATTTCCAGAGATATTCTATATTGAGTGTTGTACTGTATTAGTGAAACCACCTATGACGTCATCACTTCACTCACAAAAACGTAAATATCTCTAAAACGAAAAAAGATATTCTAAAAAGAAAAGTGCCCTTCTTCTATACTTTAAAAGGCCTTTCAAATAAGCAGCAATCATTTTTTACTTCATAGGCACTTTAAACAATGTTATGTTCAGTTTGAATTACACTGTATTTGTTTCAGTTGTTTGCTCGGCCCCACTAGCACTTGTGCACACTGCTGAGGGTAAATAAAGGTTATATTTAATATATTTTATCCTATATTTAAGACACTTCGCTCTTACTACATGTAACAGTTTCTATCTTTACCCAGCTCTATATTAAGTCAATACCAGGGAATTTAATGGCAGGCAGTTGTTTGCTCGGCCCCACTAGCACTTGTGCACACTGCCGAGGGTAAATAAAGGTTATAAATTTATATTTTATCCTCTATTCAAGACACTTTGCTCTTACTACATGTAACAGTTTCTATCTTTACCCAGCTCTATATTAAGTCAATACCAGGGAATTTAATGGCGGGAGGTAACCATGCAGTCTGGCAGCATCCATTCCAGGGGGGAGGGAATGGAAATACACATACTCCTAGCTACTGGATGCCACTAACATCTGGATGAGGTCTTGCAAGATGGTCTTTTCCTTTCTCTGCTTGTAGGTGTAGGGATTCAGGATTGGCTGTTTTTTTGGTTGAACACTGGGCAACTAAATGGCCAGTTTCAACTTTTTTTCCTGTTACAGGTGGAAAGACTTGACCAGCTTGTGACAGAAATGGCTGGTTTTCAAAGCCATTACATTGTCACAGGACAAACATACACGCGAAAAGTAGACCTGGACTGTCTTTCAGCTCTCGGCAGTCTTGGGGCGTCTGTGCATAAGGTACTGTAATGTTGATATCAATTATGCAGATCTTGTTACTAATAATATTAATATAAGATCAGCTTTAATCTTTAGACTGGTGGTTAAGTGGTTGGAGCAATATTTTGACCTTGGTACATGTAGTTACGCCTGATTATTGTCTTTTTGATAGCAAAGCATGTTTACCTGCACAGCATCTCTCATCTCTCCTTGTTCAGATGTATAAATTGAATACTAGTTATATGCAAAGCTTTTGAATGGTATGCCATGGAATTTCTCATGAGTCACTTGTATTTTCCCAAAGAGTACTTGATGTGTATATGCCAAAGAATACAAGTGAGAAGTGAAATATTCCATGGTGTGCATATACCACAAGAGAACTTCACATACTATTTTATACCACACCATAGAAAATACATCGATGCGACATATGCACAGTGCACAATGGGAAGGGTTAATGTAATACCTTTGAATATACATGCACAACAGCTTTCCTGTGTTCTTATCACGCCATTAACTTTCTCATACCGAAAACTGCATCTAGCGGTCATAGTTACAACCTGCGGCCTGGTGACAGCAATACAAATATTGTTTATACTGATAGGAGTTGTTGCCGGACCCAGTGTTCAGATTCCTTTATCTCATTTGCTAGTAAAATTTGAAGTGAAAGGGATTGAAATGCAAATTATTTGATTAAATGAATTTCAATTAATTTCATGTCACTTCAATATGTAGGTTTGAAAATATTTGACTATGGTATTTTTATTGTTTTTATAGAAGTAGTAGTTTTAATTATTTATTGATTGTTAAGTTTTAGCCCTGTAATTCAGTTAATTCTGCAATGTGGCAAATAAATGATGTACAGTACTTATTTATTTATTGGCTGTATTTTCTATGGTGTGGTATAAAATGACTTGTTTCCAGTGGTTGCCCATGGGTGAACGCACGAGAAATGATATAATCTCCTTTCATTATAAGAACCTGACTATAGTGCTTGTTTTGTATTTATTTCGTATCTTTTTTATGGTTACCATAATACAATAAATCATTGTAACTATAGAAAATAAAAATTATAGAGTAGAGTAATAATAAAATGTAGACTGATAGAGTAGTAAGTACTCTTCAAACTTGCAATTTATTTCGTTTGTATTGTTATATTTAGATTCTGTATCCTGCAAATTCATTGACAGATTTTTTTCTCCATTTCTAGATATGTACAGATATCAGGCTTTTAGCCAATCAAAAAGAAATCGAGGAACCCTTTGAGAAAGACCAAATAGGTATGTAACTTATTGAACTAAATCAGTCTGAGAAGAGTTGATCTATGTAGTGCGAAATTAAGATTTCAGCTGGAGAACGTGAGTTTAACCTTGCATACTGGGATATATTCATGGATACATAGGTAACAGGATCTCGCTTTGTGGATGCAGGTTAAACTAACTTGTACCAATAGGCCATTTCCAAGTTCTCTTGTGTTTCTGTTTCAAAACTAGTCTAAGTGCGAACCTTTCATATGAAAATGAGTTCTGCCTGTAGTTTCATTTTCCTGCAAATCAAAGTCATTTTGATAAGAATTGTTTTGTTCTTAGACTCGCTTTGAAACTGAGGCACGAGGGAACTCGGAAATGGCCTTTTACATGTAAGAGGTAAGGAATTCAAAAAGTGCATTAGAACTCAATTTCCTAAGAGTTCATTTTCCCATTTTGTGCGAATGGAATACAAATTGAAAACAGAAAGAAAAAAAACAAATAAAACAAAACAAAATAAAGAAAATAATGAAAAATAAATAAAAGGAACGTGAGAACGTATGGAGAGTATAAAGTGGAAGGGTTAATTGATTCAAGATGGTGACATTGAAAGGGTTCATTCATGATGACTGGGGCGTGTTTTGACGACTTCAAAATATGCCAAAACGTATTTGTCAAGGAGCGTCAGTACAGTTACAATTTAAATATGAACGTGTGAAAGCAACCTCACTTGAGAAAGTTTGTTTGAACGGAGTGGTTTTGTAACGATGGGGCGTTTAAATAACTTTGATGTTTTGGGTGAATAAGAAGACGAGAAGTTACAATGTAGGATACACATGTGCAGTGTACTGTGAACAGTAACGTGAAAGCTGCGAAGTACAGAGGTATGCGGATGTAGCTGAGAGAGATCGGTGAAGTGAACATGCTGTGAACTCTGGAGAATGCAGTGGCTGTTAGAATTGTCGGATATGGAAGAGGCCCAGCTGTTCAGATCTGTGGACTAGTTTTCTGAAAAAAAAATGACGAGATCGTAATTAAGTATAGTATAGTTTTGATTTTTGGTTTCGGATAAAGCAAAGCTGTTTTCTATGTTATTTATTTGGGATTGATTTTTGTTTTGTTTTTCTCAGAGATCAATTACTAGCTAAGTTAATTCCGTAAATGAGCACATTGAGCTTCTGAGTAAAATTCAGCAAGTTTCATGCCAGTGAAATAGAAACCCAGCCAGCACACTATCTCATGTGAAGCGGATAGAGTTTGCTCTGCTTTACATCATGGACGAAGTTGGGAAAACCTTCAAGGGGTTCCGCGAATTTTGGACAAACATTTAACAAGCGGCATTAACTTGAACGTTCTACATCTTTTCACCTGTGTAGAATACTAGTTTAGTGTAGCCTGCGAACAGCAGACGTTTTCTGGTCATCGCTTTTCTCTCTCGCTATTTTTCGGAGGGGGAGAAACGACCGGAAAATAGTCTTTTGTTCGCATGTCAAGTTTAGTCAGTGATACCCAAGTACGAAATCACTTAGCATGTGAAAAGTTGATTCAACCACTGGGGACAAATGTTGAATGGCTGCTGCATTTGGATGGGGAAATTTCCAAAAGGCAGAGGCTGGCAAGTCCAGGCAGTCCTAGACAAAGCGGCTACCTCCAAACCGAAGACACGAGAGTCGTTAGTACGAAAACAGCAGCTCGCTGGGTATGCTCTTTCTTAGAGACTGCAATCCCGTCATGCTTTGGAAACTATACGTGGAACAGTCAGACCATTATATTACTTTAGTATAAATTTACCGTAGTCTATTGTGAATCCGTGAATTTGATTGGCTATATTACCGTTGACTATCTGCTGGTAGCCAACAGTTACGCATCAGTGCACATCACGCATCACGTTTGAACCTGATGTAACATAATAAAACAGTTCTTTTCTACGCGTTACTTGACATTTTTTTTCTTTTTATGCAATGAGACTACGGTAAATTTATACTAAAACAATTATACTACTCGCCCTCGTTTTCTACGAGCGATAGTCAACTCGGCTGCGCCTCGTTGACTATCTGCTCGTAGGAAACTCGGGCTTGTAGTCTAATTGTTAATTAGAAACCACCCAATGAAAAGTTCGAGCTCAGAGCAAAAATTCTCTCTGGAATCCACGCGAAAAGACGGTTATGTTATCCTCGTGTTGTTCGTGGCGCAATGCACTCTGGTAAAAAGTGGCACAGTGCACTCTGGTTAAATACAATGCATTCTGGGAAAAAGTGATGAATTCAAGAATTCGTACTCCCTTTTATATATTCTTTTTAAATCCTGATTATGTTGCTGCTCGCTCGCTACGCTCACTCCGCAGCAATTAACTTGACTTGTGTAAAAAATGCCTTTCCTTTATTTCAGGGTCAAATTGCTGCTTGCAAAACGCGTATTAAGTTCAAATTCTGGTGAAGAAAAGACCAATTGCACGCAATATCTATTCAATACCGCAAAGCACCCAACCCAATAACAATTTCAATTGTTTTCCTATCATAACGATTCAAATATGTCTTGTGCAAATCAATTCTTCACAGTTCAGTTCATGGGGTAACTGTTAGCATACTTGATATTGTTCTCACCTTGGGCAGCGTTATTACCATTTAGGTATACCAGTATCACTTTAGAAATCACCCAATGAGAAGTTCGAGCGCGCTAGAGGTCGATAACAAGTCAAATCTAGTGAGCGTTTGAACAAACGATGACACAAACTACGATAACAAGAAAAGTATAAGGATACAAGGATAAAGAAAATGTCAGAATTCGAAATATAATCGTCAAAAAAACCGTACTTTTCATTAAAACATAGGGTAAAGCGACTGTAGCTTGATTGCTGTTAGGTCTACTGTTCATATAAAATGTGTCACGAAAACGCTCTTCAAACCGGGAGAATTTGAAAACTCCAGCTTCTCGTTGTCGTATGGACGGAAAACATTTTGATAACGGAGCGTTCCGATATAGATAATCATTGTGTGATTTCCCTGACTGAGTTTTCTTCAAACACAAATCCAAAATGATCGGTGATTGATGGGTTTATTTCTCCAGCGTATTGCAGACCGTGGCTAAGAAAAAATTGAACTCACCGCTGGCACAGACTTTTACAGGAGTAATGAGAAAGTTCACGGCTACACATTTTTTTGCTATCGTGAGCTGCTTCCTGATAATTGTACTCGGTATATTAATATGAAACTTTTGTCTTATTTTGCTGCGAATTATTCTTTTAACGGTCGATAGAAAGAACTAAACGTGTGCAGTTAGCTCCTGCTTTGTTTGCTGCGTGTACAGTTGAGAATCAGTCTTAAGAAATTTCACTGCCTGCGCTGGCATAAACCTTTCGCGTAAACCTTTTTGATCTTTTTGCGGACAACTCTAATAGTTTTTATTTCGTTTTCTTACCTCTTCCGTCGTAATTTAACTTCACCAAGAGCTTTTTCAAAAATATTTTTCGTTGCCTCTGAACAAACTCGTTAGATTGCCGAAAACTCCGCAGACAAGAATGCGAAAGGTCGTTAAATGATTTTGTCTTCCAGCTAAGTAGATTATTACGTCAAAATTGAACTTGAATGAAGTAAGCAGTTAAAGCGCGCGCGAATTATGATGCGATCAAATTATAAACAATAATTAAATGTGGTTTTTGTGATATCCGGAATAATCAAGGTCGAGGCAAGTGTAATCACAGGGAGCACACAGTCTTGCTGAATAGGGAGAGAGTAAATAAAGGAACGAAAAAATGATTAGTTTGCAGCTATAGTTTACACGATTTTACCGGGAAAACCTCTGCTTACAAATCCTGCATAACATTGTAGCGCTAAACTCGTACTTAGGCCTTTCCGTGCTCAGCAAAAAAATTTTTTTTTGGATTGTATATAAATTTTTTTGCTGAGCACGGAAAGACCTTGATTATTCCGGATATCACAAAAACCGAATTCAATTATTGTTTTATGGAAAATATTGTGTGAAATGCAAGTAGATTTTATTTGTGCTTCTAAAAAAACCAAAAACAAACGCACCAAGCGGCCGCATCACTCGAAACCATTCAATCATTCAATTTGCAGATATAATTGGATAGCAGATTATACGATAATCATGCTTGTCCACGAAATCATGTGAATTCTCCAAATAAGCAGGGGGCCTTTGGCCAATCAGAATGCTGATAGTGAGTACAATGTATAATAATACTTTGGTGGCTCGTTAGTTTTGGAATTAAGAATTTGATGACGTCATGTGAAAACGCTCTACACTTCCATTGCCACCATCTTGAATTAATTAACCCTTCTGCTTTGTTACTTTCATACATTCCCAGGCGTTCCGTTTATTTATCTTTATTGATTATTTATTTTATAAGTGAGCTTCTGGTAAATTGAGTTCTTAAAAACCCCTGTAACTACTGAGACATCAATTGAATTCTTTCTGGGAAGTGTCCATGTCGGATACCCTTAAGAGATCCTAAAGGCCGATTTACACGGTACGACTTTGTCGCATACAACAAGCTTACGACAGGCATACGACATGACTTGAGACCTACCCGACAATCGTAACCGAGTTATGGGTTTGATTTACAAGGAACAATTTATGTCGTAGGCCTGTTGTAAGCTTGTCGTATGCGACAAAGTCGTACCGTGTAAATCGGCCTTAAGAGGTACCTGAGTAACTTTGATAATACACATCATCTTCCCTCCAGGCCTTGAATCTCGGGTTCTTTTTCCCTTGATTGCTCTTTTTACTGATATAATTTTTGTGTGGATGTATTTGTTTTGTGTGTTTAAGGCTCCAGTGCTATGCCATACAAGCGTAACCCAATGAGAAGTGAAAGATGCTGTAGTCTTGCACGTCATTTAATGGTGCTTGTAGGTGATGCACAGCAGACTGCTGCGACACAGTGGCTGGAACGAACACTGGACGATAGTGCTAACAGGTGATATACAAGGTCTTTTGTTAAAACGAAAAATTTGAAAACATCTGAACGTGCACGATATTTAGTTCATCGCACTGAAGAGCTGTTCTGAAGAAATAGTGATTTAATAGCGCGCGTGCTGGACTCGAGATTGACAGCTCTGGTTAATGGACCTCTAAGGATTGGTAACGAGTGTTGCAGCAAATAGTGAAACATAAATAAGAAAGTCAGGAAAGGACCAGTTTTTTTAATTTCTTTTAGGGTGGCAGCCATGTGCATGAGATATTGTAATTTAAGCACAAAATGAGCTTCTTGAAAGACAAACTTAGAGACACAGTCAGCTGGCGTATATGCGCATTTGATACCATTTCATAGCTAATTTGCATATCACAGGGACACGATCCATACTGTTTTTAACCAAATATGATAAAAACAACATTATAGAATGAGCAAAAGCACTCTCAAAATACAGATTTTTCAGTAAACGATTGAAAATCAAGCACAACACTGCGAAAATTGAAGCGGAATTCTAGATATACTTTGATTTCAGGTTGGGGTGAACTATTTTCAAAGTGAGAAAACTAGTTAGCGCGGTCCTAAAGCTGACTGTATTCCTTTAATTATCTCTCGACCAGTACTTAAATTTTGTAAAGGAACGAAAGAGTATTTTTAAAAAGAAATTCGTTTAAAGTGGGAGATAGAATTTGGAGATAATCCAAACAGGTAGATAACTAAGATAACTCTGTTTTGCAGGAGAATAAGCCTGGCAGAAGCTTTTCTTACAGCTGACATAATACTCAGCACTTTACAGAACGTGTCAGAAGGTTTGGTGGTGTATCCTAAGGTAAGAACAAATATTCTTCAAAACCGAATCGTGATTGTTTATGAATGGAAGGCATTTACATCGACAGGTAAACGAGATACATATAAGCAAACCCTTGCTCTCGAGTGAGACGAGCGAGTGTGTATCTGGAGTCTTCGTTTCCTTTTACCAGCAGTCGGGAATAGAGCGATTCGGAAAAGATCTGACACTGGTGTTCTACTTCCGCTTATATCCATTGATTTCGTCAATCTTGCACAGTGAAGAACGAAGACATGGAGGAACGAGATTGGCTCCTAAAGCTGACACATTTGTTTGTTTTATTTAAACATATTTGCCATTGTTTGCCCCCCAAAACACCTAGGCTGATCAAGGGGGCTTACAATAATACAATAATCAGGCTTAAAATAGACAGACACAAACAGCACACAAAGGGCGCGTTCGTTTGGGATCAATCCGGAATAAGAATAGTTGGAATAATGCGAGTAAGCGTTTGTTTGGGAGCTATTCTCATTCCGGAATACCTGGATTTCCATTCCGGTTATTCTGCTTCCAGGAGCAGAATAGCCGGAATATATTCCGGAATGTATTCCGGAATATATTTATTCCGGAATATCCCAAACGAACGTGCCCAAAGTTTCAACAAATAAATTTACATAACTAGAAAAGTATTAATTAAACAGTCAAACAGTGGCCATCGAAAAGCGATTAGTATTAATTATAAAAGTCTAGACTTCACGAAATAGAGCACAGTTAATATCATAATATGCAGATTTAACGCCGTACAAAAAAAAAATAAGTGTCTGAGTATCGCTTCTGGATGTCCTCGTTTCACCTAGAATATTGGCAGCAGAGGTAAGGAGGAGATTACGTTGGGCGGCATACCTGGGGCAAAACAAAAAGAAGTGTTTCACCGATTCAGTGTCAAGATCGCACCCGCAAAAAGGCGATGCACAACGGTTAATTTTAAACAAACATTCTCTTAGACAGGAAAGTCTGAGGCGGGTGAGATGATGCTTGACATATGCGACTGATGAAGGGGTTTTTCCCGAAGCGCCTCTGAAAAACAACCTTTCATCCCCGACTGACCAAGAAAAAATAATTGACTGGTCAAAGTCTGTGTGCGTACTATACTGTATTGCGTATACACGTTTATACTGAGTTATTTGATATGAATTTTACAGTAAATCAAGTACACGTGCGAATTATTTTAATCCAGTAGGCAAGAAAGTCTGCACACAAGCCGCGTGGCTCTTCAGGCCGGAGCTTATCCCGGTTTCTGTAGCACGAAGCGACTGGGAGTATTTCTACTCCCCCCTGGATGGGATGCTAGTCCATCGCAGGGTTACCCCCCAGCATTAAATTCGCCGGTACCATTTATACACCTGGGTGGAGAGAGGCACTGTAAGAGAAAAGTGTTTTGCCCAAGAACACAACACAATGTTCCTGCCCAGGGCTCGAACCCGGGCCGCTCGCTCCGGAGTCTAGAGCGTTAACCACGAGGCCACCGCTCCTCCCATTTAATCCAGTCCGTCTTTGATTTTTATACTTGATCCCCAGTCATTAGTTGTGTATTGCAAAACCAAAGCTAATGCGTATGATTGTCGACACTCGAGTGAAAACTGTTTTAAGAAACCATTCATTGATTGTCAATAACGTTTTATTGTGAATGGCATTTGAGACGAGCTATGACTTGATTCAGTAACAACAACAACAACAACAACAACAACAACAACAACATCAACTTTTTTAAAAAACCAAGCAAACAGACTAACGAAACAAGCCAATGGACAAAGTGGCAAACATCGCTACGAGACTTGTTTCAACCATCTTTTGTTGTTTCTTTGCTCTGCAGGTTATTGACCGCCACATTCGTCAGGAGTTACCGTTTATGGCGTCTGAAAATATTATAATGGCAATGGTGAAGTCTGGTGGAAATAGACAGGTATGTTAGTTTATTAACCTGCGATCAGGCGTCCCTTATATTTTTTGTCGCGGCGGGAAGGTACGCCTGATATTTGTCTGCCGCCCCCTAATTAAAATATCTGTCAGCGCGAATAATCAAGCAGAATTACCGGAAGTCTTGTGTGTTATCGACAGATCGGATCGAAATCCACCAATCACAGCCATTGGTGTGACCTTCAGACCTTCTTTACGAAATCCACCAATCACAGCCCGCTAGCATGACGTAAAGAAGGTCTGAAGGTCACACCAATGGCTGTGATTGGTGGATTTCGATCCGATCTGTCGATAACATGTATGATTGACGGAAATTTTTGAAAGGTTTCCGCGGGTGTTTTATTTTCGAAAGTCGCGTATCAACGAAAACGGTGGTAATACATATTTTTCGCTCTTGCCTAATCCCGTCGGTAGCACCGCCAAAATATCTCTCCCATGGCATGCGATTCTATGAATGCATTCTATTTGTTCATCATTGAGAGTTTTGTGAACAAAACTCTGAAGAGAAGCATTTAATTTAAAGCTGACAAAAACTCGCTCTATTCGCTCGCCTCATCAGACGTCACGATGAAATTCATCAGCACGCGGGATTTTTTTTACCGGAAATCACACCGCCACTAAGGTAACCAATCATGGCTCAGTTCTAAGTACCTTTTTGTTTCTTGACCAATCAGAGAAAAGTCCAGATTCTGGACGAGCAACAGACAAATAGTCAAGTAATAGCGAAGCGCGCGAGTGACGTCACGACTCAGACAAGACTCAGACAAACAAACTGGAATGGTGGATGATTTTAAAAATTTCTTTAAGGGCAAAAGCCGGTGTTCCTAAAACACTTGTGAAACAAGAACTTCGCTTACATTCCCTCTATTTAGTTCAGAACACGCCTATGTTTACTGAGTCTCGAGGGGAATTCAGTGATTTGCATTCTATTTTTAGACTTCGTGCGCTTCGCTATTGTATCAGGCG
>JAHPZR010047584.1:0-27477 GCA_019787425.1 Platygyra sinensis | reverse complement strand
ATTTTGAAGATTTCCTAGTCCAGTGTATCCAACAAAAATACCCTTAACAGCATTTTTATTCCTTTGGAGAACTATCATTTACGTGGACTTTTCTTTTCCTCCATTAATTTTTGTCAGTTTTTTCATGTTTTTGAAAGTGTGTATTACTAAGTTAATGCAAGCAAGTGTAATACAGTGTAGGCCAATATTTTTTAGTTCTAAGGGTAAGAGAAGTTGATCCACAGGTTTTACTAAGCACGAGTCAAACTTTTTTATCTGGAACAAGTGTGTCGCATGGCAGGATGCATAGAACGTGTGCAAAATATTTTAATTTCCTCTTCTTTTTAGGGAAAGGCATGCATGAACAAGATGGGACAAGAGGTTTGTTTTAGAAATTAAATGTGTGCAGATTGACAATGGATTGATCGTCAGGATGACAGAATTTGATTTGTAAAAGAAAATTTATTGGACAGTTTACAGATCATGCCTAGGCTATTGGCAGTACCCTTAATATTTTCACAAAGGAGAGCGTCTCTGTAATGAATTGCAGTTGTTATGGACCTCCAAGACATCACTCATCTGTTGTCCTGCATTTTCTTTCAATTCCAATTCAGTTTGGAAACAATTTCTGTTAAATCACTTGTCTGGGGCAGATATGACCTTTTAGAGACTGATAGGAGATAGGCCATCCCTTATCGTGGGTTTGGGGTCATCCTCATCTGGAGCATTTTTAAATTGAGGTCCTCAGAAATGGGGTTTCCGAGATTCTGAGGCCAAGTTAGTTTCATAAAAACAGCAAACCCATACATTTGCGTTGCTAATTTTGTTCTGTGTGTCAACAGAATGCGTCATTCAAAGGCCTTTACAATGTTCTTTCTACGCAACCTGTACTAAACAAGGTCAGTGAAATGACTGGTTTTTAAGAACAAACCTAACAACTAAAAGGATAATAAGTTACTAGGTTTTGCTTTCCCTCTGGTTGAGCTTCTTTGTTCTTAGTTTTGTCCCTCAACTGGGATAACATTTAATACCTTAGGCTGAGCATGATTTTGTTTAGTTTGGTAAAATCTGCTGTCATGATTTGCTAGTTTGTAAAAGGTAGAGCAGTTGTTTCCTCAAAAAATTTCCTGAAGAGAAATTTGGTATGTCCAAGCTTGCACCATGTAATGTTCTATTAACTTCGGTATATAAACACCAATGAAAGACTAAAACCATTTGGGCTCAATTCATCATGTACCCATAGCGACAGTGATCTTTTTGCTTGTGAAGATAACATCTTATTTTTACTTGTGAAGATACCATGTTTTCTTCCAAAAGTGCACCTGGTATTTGCTGGTGTTAATAAAATAAACTTAAAATAATCTCCTTGCTGATAACCTCACATTTTCAACTGTTAGTTCCAGGAATTTAGTGTCTGATCAACACGGTAATAACCCTCATTTTGGCCTGCAAGTGCAGATATAAGTGACAGCTGGAAATACGTCTGCACTTGTAGGCTACCCTTATTTCCTTCACAAGACACTTTTCTTCTTGACCATCAAGAAATGTTCAATGTTTAAACAGCTCATCTAAAAGCCATATCTTGTCACTGATTCAGAGTGTTTATTTCCCCTTTGCATTCAAAACAACAAATATTTTTACTTTTAACTGACTTCTTTCCTGTACAGTTGACGACATACACTACTCTGATGCAAGCCAGTAGTGGTAAGATGGAGACATACATCAGAAACTGTGCTGATCCTTGTTTTCCATGGTAAACTCAACTGGAACCAGGATATGCAATTTAACAATCACTCGTAAACACAACTGATCAAAAGAAAGACTATCAAGTATATAAATATATTTAATTGCTGTATGAAAAGATGCACATCATTATATAACTCTACCAGTAAACTGACTTCCTTAGGATGAAAATATTTGAAAATGTATTCTGAAAAGGCGAGTCTTTCTTTGAAGACTTTTGTCCATCATCGAGATAAAAATGCTAGAGAAACTCATCCCCTTGAGAATCTGCTTAAAACCAAATTTTAAAATGTTTTTTCTAACTTGTTTTGTTTAGAATTTTAAATTGTTTTGTATGAAAATTAAACACACCACGTATGAATTCAATGTTAATAACAATTTGTAGAATTGTTTCAAGATTAAATAAATTTAATACTTTCATTATCTGTGTGATAGTATTGTTTTTGTCCAAATTATACTTGTAAATTGAGAGCTACGCATTCAGCAGTGCTAAATGATACAGATTTTATATTTCACATTTTTTTCTATCTACTTGTTTCTCATTTCAAGAAATGTCGCAATGAAAGGCCACCAGCTAAAGCAGCAATTGCTGTTACAGTGGTAAGAAACATGGGCACAGTGGGCAGCCAGCTTTGAAATGTCGTCAGTTGGCAAGGAACAGGGGGGACTTCTTTTGAAGGAGGCTCAATTTGGTGGATCTCTTCTGCTGTTATCTTCCCCATAGCATGCAGCACCTCCCTTGCAGCTCTCTCTCCTGCCTGAACTGCACCATCCATGTAACCTACCAAGGAGGCATTACGTATGTTAGAAATATTTTTAGACCTTACAGAACATTACCTTTCTGTCTGCATGCATTGAAGACCACACGATAACTAACACAGTTCCTTGTAAGACCTTATACAGTAACAGGCAATTTGGACATCGGGAAAAGCTTTTTACCACAGGGACTTGCTTCATGATGCATTACAGTATCATGTTTGTTGAGGGTCATTTGTCATTTTTTCCTAAGGTTGCTCCATTGTGGCCAGTCAGCTGATAGGATTCTGGAAGAGGAGTCTCTAAAAAGCACAAAACAAAAGATTGTGCACAGTCTTGGACGTTCCAACAGAAATTTTGGCATTGGGCGTCATAATCATTTCCCTCTAAAAGCTATTCAAAAACCAAGCCTGGAACTAGACTAGCACCTTAAATTATCAAAATCTCAAAGTTCAACTAGAATACATAAGTAAATAATCTGAAGTGTTGTATATCCTTTTCTGAAACATAGGATGGCTCTCAGATTTTCTTACCTGACCAAACTGTAGCAGTTTCAGTACCAGCAAAGTATACTCGACCAATTGGTTCACACAGGACTTTGCAAAAGCGAGTCATTACACCGCATGGCATGATGCTGACATAACAGCCCCCAGAATATTTCTCTGCTGGCCAGTTCTTGTCAACATAATGATACGGGTGAAGTGCCTCTTCACTGTCAAACACCTTGGCATATTGTTCACAGGTTGCCTTCTTCCTTTCTTCCTGGGTTTTTGAACACCAGTAACGAGCTTGATTGCCAATAATGAAACTGAAGAAAAAAAAAGTGAGCTAACTTTGGCAGTTATATTTATTTAAGCAATAGACCACAAGGCTCTATGGTTTATAGGCTGATAAACCATGTGGGATGTTGGTAGAACACCATCCCAAGTGGTTTCTCAGCCTATTAACCATAGAAACTTGTGGGTTGTTGCTTTTAGATAATAATTCAGAAGACGCGCAATTTTTTCTGTGAGTTTACCAGCACAATAAACCATAGCCGATTGACCAATCGGAGTGTGGGCATTGAGTTGGTTATTATATAAAAAAGTATAAATCAATAGGCCATTTCTGAGTTACTTTGTGCCTCAGTTTCATATGAAAATGAGGTTGACTAAGAAAATGAACAAGTAGGCACAACACATTTTCATGTGAATGGTTTCATATGGAGACTTGTATTTACACAGGCAAAAGGCAACTTGGAATTAGTGTATTCAATTGCTTAAAGTTTTACTAGGCCAAACTCAAAGGCATGAGGACTTATTAACTTGTCGATAAGCAATATTCAAAATGGAGGGTAGGTGCCAATTGACAGCAAAGCAGCTAACGAGCAAATGTGGGCAAATTGCAAATAAAGGGGTAACCATGGCAACCTCCCACGGGTCACCTCCCCCAGGCACCTGTCACACTGAGTTCTCAGTGGAGAATAAGTATACTTTCCTAGACACAAGGGGGCCCCCCATGAACCACGAGGTGGGTGGAACGGGGCAAACCCAAGGCAAGGCGACAACGCAAAAGGCAAAGCAAAAAACCATGAGTGCAAAGAGCAGAGCAATGGCACAACTACGCATGCCCGCAGCGATCTCCCGCTGGCTAACAGCAGATCTCCCAGTTAACTCTGATTATTGATAATCTCATTTAATTTTATGTTCCACAAGGTCTTTACAATAGCATATTGTTTGCACATCATCATTCAACTACAACTACAGTCAAACATGTATTCAAAGGCCACCCTTAGGACTTGAGGAACTGGCCACTTAATACAGGTGAACGCTCAATACAGGATCACTAAAAATTCAATGGGCCTGATTTAATGTCAATTTTTCAATTGTGTCTACAAAAATACGCTTCATGCAATAGGACAATCATGAACACTCTTTGAAGGGGTCAACACTTAGAAGAAGTTCAGTGCCAACTTGTAACTTAAAGGTATAACATACATAACATTGTGTTACAGTGCAACAACACATCCTTTTGTCTGTGTTCACTCCCCATTGTGTAAAAGTACTGTGCTGTAAATAATTATTGTCCTCTACTCTCTTATTGTATACAGTATTGTATTTCTATGACTTGCAGTTCACTTAAGCAATAGACCACAAGTTTCTATGGTTTATAGGCTGATACACCACGCAGGATGTTGGAAGAACACGAGAAGAATTTGTAGATCGGCTCATGATTTACCAATTCTTGGAGTGTTCTACCAACATCCCAAGTGGTTTACGAGCCTAAAAACCATAGAAACTTGTGGTCTATTGCTATTTATATAATAATTCAGAAGACGCGCAATTTTTCCATGGGTTTACCGGCATAATAAACCATAGTTGATTGACCAATCAGAGCGTGCACATTCATTTTGTTATTATATAAAACAAAATATCTCATTCCGTTAGTTTGTAGTTGTTTCATTCAGGGTGGCTACCTAATACAGGTAAAAATAACAAAGAACGAAAAACATAGGACTGTTACAAGTGGCTGCAGTTGTTTAAGGTGGCTCATAACAGCTTCCAGCACTTTCCAAGACGTAGATTTTGATGGGTCATTATTACCACTCTTTATCAGTTGATGCTACAATCATGGTATCAAAAAACTGGCCAATCACTGGAGAACACGTTGGTAGTATTTTCGTGACACAACAGGTTACCATAGCAACACTATGACTTGCTGCCCAATCACTAGTGAACACGGTATTATTTTTGCAGCACAATAGGTTACCATAGCAACACTACGACCTGTTAAAAACATCCCTAATTTCACCTTAATTTTTCGAAAATTTAAGGTGGCTCTGAACTCCATGTACAGAATTTTTTTTCAACTTTGCCTAAAGTTGCATCTCATCCTGCTTATTGAAGTTCTACAATAAGAAAAAATTTCACCGTGCCATTCTTGAAATATAAGTGCTTAAAGCTGAAAGTAAGGGTGTTTTTAGCAGGTCCTAGTGTTGCTATCTGATGGTGACCTATTGTGTCACGAAAATAATACCAACGTGTTCACCAGTGATTGGGCAGTTTTTTGATACCATGATTGTAGCATCAATCGATAAAGAGTGGTTATAACTAGTAATAGTTCTCACTAAATCTGCCCCCGCTTCTATTTTATCCCTGAAGGATATAAGATTCTTATAAAATTTCACTGCGTATAAGGAATCTTTTATTTATTGTATGAACTAAAATTTTATAACCAACACATTCTGTCTAACTCATTCTATCACATGATATTCTTTACATAATACTCTCACGAAGTACATTCTGGAAAAAATTAAAGTATCAAACCACTCTGTTGTTCTAGTTTGATACTGAAACCATTTGTCCTGATATACGAGGACTCTTCGAGCAAATGTATCTCGAAAGCAGAACGGAAGTTGAGATTTTTTTTTCTGAGGTGTAAACAGAAGAATCGCGTTACAATCGCGTTATATGCAAATTAGAGTCAAGCTTTTTGTCCTCAACGAAAACGCCGCAAAACATTTACATTTACATTTGGATCCCTGCCAGTCAACCCAGCCGTCACATGGGCTCTGCGCTACGTAAATGAAGTAAAAATAAGCGATCCAAATAAACGTGATCAGATCTTTATACGTGTTGTGTTTGGGTCGAATCTGTCGACCCCGTTGCTGATTTGTGTTCATCAAATTAACTTCTGTACCAAATAGTTCAATCTGGCACTGCTGAATAGCCTTTGAATTCAAGATATGAAGAAATCACTGTGACGACAGATTACAGCCCTAAAATATACTTTGGCAAATATCGTCCTCTCCTCCTCGTGCAGCAAATAATATCTTCCTCGATCTCCTCCTCGTCGTGGTTGCAAGAATCACCCATGTAGCATTGCCTTGCGAGCTGACTGAAAAATTAACTGGGACCACCGTGCGCGCCTAGTTTCATCAAATCGGGATTGATTCGCATACTACACCAATATTTCACACATTCTTATACGTATACGCGGGGGAGACTATAATGCCTCACCAGTGATTGGGCAGTTTTTTGATACCATGATTGTAGCATCAATCGATAAAGAGTGGTTATAATGACAAATCAAAATCTAAGTCTTGGAATGTGCTGGAAACTGTTTTGAGCCACCTTAATAGTGGTGAGTGCCTAACACAGGTAACAAATACAGCGTTTGTATGAGGAGAAAATCAGGACTTTGAAAACTGGCTGCTCAATAGAGGGTGGCTACTAAGTACAGGGCCATTATATGCAGGTTTGACTTGAGCAGAATTCATTTCTAATTTCTCTGCTATTTCTTAAATTTTTGAATTCCTAGTGGGGCTTAAATAACAACTGCCCCAATATTAGCATAAGAAACTGAAAAAGTGAAGGATTCTGGTAGTTGAGGTCAAATGACACCAACTCATCTGTTGTAAAGAAAAGTACTGAAGGATAAAATAACTAACCTCATAATTGCTGGATAAGACCCATCAGGCTTTGTGTCATCAAGAGTAACATAAGCAGGACTAGAGTCGGAAATCAACACACCGTTGAATCCTTTTTCACGCCAGAAAGCCTTCTCATAAAATGTGACTGTCTTGATAACTGAACCCATTGGTATCCTCTGGATCAATTGATTTTTTAAAGGAGGGAGGGGTGGATTGAATGAAACACTGTTTAGAAGAGCTTGAGGAATAGCACTTATCACAAACTGGGCTTGGTATTGTTTGCCATCTTCACATGTAACAACAACATGATCGGCATCTTGCTGTAGTTGACAGACTGGGCTGTTCAAAATCACCTGAAATCACAATGTGATGATGTTCTGATTCAGTCATGATAAATTTCCCCCTATTCAACTAAAGTATATTAACTTGACAGACATGTACTTGAGAAGGACTTTCCTAGTTTGGGGATAGGTACTGGATAGACCTTTGTAGACAAAATTTTAATACTGCTAAAAAATAATAGGCCTCTTTCCATATTAATTTATAAATTCTGACAGCTTGATAGCGAGGCCTAGAGGCATGAGAAATGAATAAACATGCTCATTCGGGCAATTTCCTTTCTGTCAAGGGTCACCTCGCAGCTCTTACAAGGTCTCATCTGATTGGAGACCACCCTTGATGTTTAACAAAAGAACAAACAACAGAAACAATGGACCCTAGCCCTAAAACAAAAGGGCTGCGACTCTATCCTCGCCAAATTATGAAATTTAGAGCTTGTAGGAGCTGCGAGGCTACCGTTTCAAAAGTAGCCTATTAAAGATGGGTCTGTGATCATCAAAAATGTCAAGTACAATAGATTTGACTGTTTCCTCTTATAAATAAAAATTAATTTTAATTTCCCCCATGTTTCATTTACTAGCTGTGACTTAACCTGCGATCAGGCGTAATTTCTTTTTGGTGGCGGGAAGGTACGCCTGATACAATTACTTGACTATTTGTCTGTTGCTAGTCCAGAATCTGGACTTTTCTCTGATTGGTCAAGAAACAAAAGGTAATTAGAACTAAGCCATGATTGGTTACCTGTGTGGCAGTGTGATTTCCGGTCAAAGAAATGCCGCGAGCTGATGGCGTCGTCGCGTCTGATGAGGGGAGTTTTTGTCAGCTTTAAATGGTTCTTTAGAGAGTTTTTTCACAAAACTCTCAAAGATGAACAAATATAATGCTTTCATAGAATCGTATGCCATGGGAAATATGTTTTGGCCGTGCTAACGGAATTCGGCAAGAGCGCTAAAAATCAGTTAATTCCAAAAGTGTTGTTTTATATGGGCAGTGCAGCCAACACCACATCAAAAACGACTGTTGCTTTTTGTTGGCTTACAAAGAGGAATGGTACCAATTGACACGCTAGACGCACAAGGATAGCATTTCTTGTTCTGCCTCTGAAACTTACTCATTTACGAACAAAACAGGAGGATGCGTAATTCACGCTGTTTGTGCCTTGTGTAATTCCCGCTCACGGAGCGACTTCCGGTAATTCTGATCGATTCATTATCTGATGGCATCGCCGACTTTCTCGCTGACAGATATTTTAATTAGGGGGCGGCAGACGAATAGTCAAGTAAATGTATCAGGCGTTCCTTTCCGCCATGAAGAAAAGGACGCCTGATCGCAGGTTAGCTGTGACTTGGGTTACCTGTGGCTTCGCAAAAAACGAGTGATCATGTGACTATTGTGAAATGCACATTTTCTGGCTTACGAAAGTTACAAAAAAATTTGTTGAAAAATAAGAAAACGGACTAGATTTTAATTTTGGTAAAATTTCGCCGAAAAGCCAGTAGTGAAGTTCCGTGACTCTAGATGTGGCGTCATAAATTAAAGAACACGCCCTCAGGCAATAAATTATTCAAAGTTATTCACTTTTCGCCATAAACAAACGGCATTATTCGTAATCTCAAAGTGTTGCGTAGAAATAAAGAAACGTTTTTTACCCTATCTCTGAGCTTGTCTTTTATTCTGTTGCTAATTTGTTGAGACCCTCCGATGAATTTCCTCTCCTGACCGGCATCTTCAATAGCTGCGATTCTTAGGACTCCATCCCCCGACTTAAGGTACCATAGATAATACAACAAAGACATGTCCTCGGGTTCTGCGGCCATTGCATCATTGTACACTTGTACCATGCGCTTCTTAGCGTAATTTGTCCAACAACTCTTATCAAGAAACTCCTTTACTGTCATGCTATCCCATTCCGAAGCTTTTGGTGCTTTCCAAGGTTCATCCAGGGGGATTTCTTGCCCCATTTTATCCAAAGTACGAATCATGTTGTAATAATCTAAAATTGCGACAGGATTCATCGTCGACACATCTCCAGAAAATACTCGCCTCTTTCCATCCAGAAATTCAATAGTGCTTCCTTCATTGTATACTTTGTAAGTCTGAATGCCTAACTCTTTGGCCACGCGTAAAATTCTGTTCTGAGTTGGCCCAACGTACGCTCCACCCAAGTCAGCGTATTTAAATTTGGGGTGTTCTATGGTGTTGGTTCTTCCTCCGACCCGATTTCTTGCCTCCAAAACAGTAACATTAATGCCATGTTCAAGAGCAAGCAGTTTAGCAGCACAAAGACCGCTTATTCCGCCTCCAATAACGATGACTTCGACCGGTTTCTCCATCTTGGAACTTCCGATGACATTGATTTTTTTTTTTCGGCTCCTCTGTGGACCCCTGAGGGGTAAAAAATGGAATGAGGACCAATTTGGAGGGTAGGGTGGGTTGGGGAAACAGAATTTAGCATAAGTGCGCTTTGATCCGGTTAGTGCTTTCTCCTAGCGATTATATAAGATTCAGATGAACAGCAAACATATTTCTATATGATACACAGAACGACTTCTTTCTACTCTATAAAACTTGACTTCACAAAATTTGGACAGTTTAATAACGCCGCTCTTACTGACCCCTCCCCCATCTTGATTGTTACTTCCGACCAAGAGGCTTCCGACCCATCGAATTAAAGTGGTCAGTTCCGACAAACGTTCACGACATTCAATCTTATTGATTAATCTTTCTCGCGGCTGTGCTCAATTTAGCTTGCTGAAATGGCTGCTGTTGTAAGTATCATTAGTTATCTTTGTGTTGATTTAGTTTACAACGATCTAAAAAAGTAAAAGATTTCATAGTCGGGGGAGAAACAACTTCCTTCTACTAATACGAACATGTCATCACGCTTCAGCAAGACATATTTACATTGCAGACTAGCTAAGTGATGAAATAAGGAGAGAAGGCATTTGTTGAGCACGATTTCTTTATTTGATGTTCTATTTGTTTAGAGTTCCTATTGTCTGTGGAAACCTGTTGCGACCGAATACCGTAAAAAATGCAATCTGTGTTCGACAAAGGCAAGCATATTTTGTCCGGAACAGAATTTAGGACGTGGCAACAATTTAACAAAGAATCAAAGCGGACTGACGAGTACTCTAAACTGATGGTTATTTTGCTGTACACGAAGATCATGTGAATTGTGCTACTGGATTGTAGACTCCCCGTCGAGTTTATTTGTAAAGTTTGCTTGGAAAACCGATAAAATAAGAAATTGGAAATGACTTTAGGGAGGGGAGGGGGAGGGGGCTGTGAGTGGGTTCATTTAAGATGCAATGCTCCTAAATGGGTGAGTAATCAACTTGCAATCCTTTATAAACAGACCTGCACTACACACCTCTGCTTAGTTCTTGATTTCTTCAAACAAAGATTCCATCATCTTCTTCACCAGTCAAAGTAAACCCTGACCCCCCTAGCCTCCCCACCCCAGGATATGTAGGGCTTTAGTGGGGCTTGATCACCTTGTTGGAAGCTCTTTGAGTCCTCAGTATGCGACGTATTTGCACATTTTGTCGCACAGATTGTCCTAAAGAATGTGAGGTATTAGACGTAGGGGATTCATCCTAATCCAGTTCCAAGATGGCAGTGATAGTTCATGCAAGGATATCTGGGCACATTTTGGCACATCATGGGCCACTCAAGATGGCGGACACAAGTGTTCACAGGTATTTGTGGAAGCCATCGAATCAGTACACCGGCCTGATGGCATTTTCTGCTATTTCCTGCACTAAATCTCCACATGGAGAAATCCGCATAAATCGCTTTTTGGATGAAAACCAATCCCCACGTATATCCCATGGTAGCAGGGAGGGGGGTCTGGTTTGCTTTCACTGGTGCAATACTACAGGCTACCATCCCATAACATTTTTGTTAGGTGGTGAGTAAGTTTATCAAGTTATTTATTCACTGGTTGGGATTCATATTATTCATTCTGTTTACCTCTTAAAGTTCAAAGCTTAATTAATAAACACTGCCCAATTTTTTGCCAAATGTAATTTTTGTCTCCCTACATCAGCGTCATGAGTTTCAAGTAGAAATGACCTGTGAGGGCTGTTCAGGAGCTGTTACCCGGGTGCTGAACAAGAAAGGTAAATAACTTGGGGCACTGCCACCCTAAAGTAAAATTGTCATAATTGTTTATCATGTGAGAGAGCTAATATAAACTATGGCCTCAAGTAAGCAGGGCTAGTCAGCATGTGACTCTACAGGGAGCCAGCTCTACTTGCTCCCCACCATGGCCTTATGGTTTTCATGACTCAAGGGTGGGCCAGCTTTTAAGTTATGTAATTTAGGAGAAAACTGGGAATTTTTTCTGATGTTACATTATTTTGTTAATTTCACCAGGAGAACAGAACGTTGATATCGACATGGACAAGCAACGTGTTTATGTGACATCTGCGTTGTCAGCGGATGAACTCCTGGAGACAATTAAGAAGGCTGGAAAAACATGTTCCTATGTTGGTGTAGCTAATTAGAATCCAATGGACATGGGACATTTGTCTTGATGTGATCACCAAAAAGGAGTCAGTTTATTGCCTTATCCCAGAATAGTTTCTTGTAGCAAAGCTAAGGATAAATGACTTGCAGAGTTCAGTGCAAAATCAAGTAAAGAAACATTGTAGAGGTATATAAAGATAACAAACATTTTGATTCAATTGTTCGAGGTGATTCCTGAGTATTGCATTGAGCATCCCTACTGTGCACAATTTTTGCATCATTAGCGTGTGCAAATGAGCGCGTGGTCGAGAATGTGCACATACATAAGAGATTACCCTCTGGCTAAGCTTGACAGAGCAATGTTTCTTTTCTCTGAAATGAGCAACGTGACCTATATTTCTTAATTCATAATTTCAATAAGAACAGTACCCTTAATAACTGAGAAAAAAATTAGCAGAAATCTGTGGCTACTTTTTTGACAAATGAAATAAATCTTACAGGGGGAGACCCAACGGGCCGAAAAGGTCATGTCCAAATAAAGTGCAGGGTATTTGAAAACATTTTTTCCTGGGACGTAGATGAATAAACAATCCAAGAAAGTCAAACTCTGTGTGATATAATGCACTGCATTGAAAAATAATCGAGCTTATTTGTTTCACACTGAGATAACCAAGTCACCTAAATAACCATATTTTCCAGTATTGTGGCATGAAAACAGGCACGGTGACCCCCTCTTTTTATTACATTTTTAACATCTCCTTGTACTGTAATGACAGCATACCAAGTTTCATCGGAAAACTATGGCAGGTTCTTGTACTAGGGAATCACCATAAGTTGAGTTGTGTTAGAGAAATCTGCTAGTACATGAGGGAACCAAGTGCTGCTACCTTTGCAAAGGGGTGGGGGTTGGGATATGTTACAACTTCAGCAAAGAATACAGAGTCTTTTTCTGTAAACTTTATAATTGGCTGCATTTTGAGGTAATTGCAATTCATTGTAACTGAGGATTTCTAGAATAATCGTGGACCGTTTATTCTATGTACTGCAATTCTGCCTTTCCTGAAGTGATCATGCCATCAGGTCTTTGCCCAAATCCTTTAGTCATTCTTCAGTACAATGGCTTCAATGTTTCTACAAACCTCTTTGCTGATGACCCCGCTTCTTTGCCGCTTATTCATTAAAACTAAAGGACACCATATCAAACAGTAAACCTCATTGTGAGAACTTACAATATCATTACAATAGCCCTTTTCACAGTTAAATGTGCTCATTTGCATTACAATGAAAACTAGCGTGTATGAGACAATTCCAGGCTATTTTGTAGTTTTAGTCCGAAATTGCCTTGCATCCATGTTGGATTACATTGTAATGCAAATGAGAAAAACTAACCGTGAAAAGGGCTATTTATGCTTACATGTATCTAACACTTTCAACAACAGGGCCGTACCTAGAGGTTTAAGTTATGGAACGGCACTGGTGACTCTGGAACAAGCACAGTCTAATCTGTTGAATAGTTAGTACCAATAATGCAGTGTTAAATAAAGAGGTGTCATGGGTTCTTTACAAATGAAGCTGCTAGTGGAAAACCCTCCCAAGTGACTATTTAGATCAAAAAACTTTTTCGTCAAAAGTGCCTGAATTTTTACATATGGCCTTCAATTAACTTACTTAACAATGCCTTGCTGTTTTTTTCCGCGAATGTCTTCTGGGCTTACCATCAATGTAGAACTTTTTATTATATAGACACGAGTGTTTTACTGGAAAATATACCACTCGTAAAATTCATAAAAACTACATCCAGGACCCGAGTGGTTATTTTCCATAATCCCACACGTGAGTTTATCGATGATTTCATTGATATCAAGTTTGTCTCTTTATTGTACTTAAATTCGTTGTTGTATCAACGAAACATCTTTGGGTCTTCCTGAAAGTCTTCAGCAATCTTCAGAAATCTTCGGACATTTTCAGAAATTCTCGGAAAATGTTCGGGAATGTTTGTCTGGCCTTCGGAACAATTTTGGAAAATCGTCGGAAATCTTCAGAAAATCATCAAAAACGCCGTCATTAGGATGTGTATATAATAAAAGAACATTCCACGTTAGCTTGAAGATATGAATTTTATGTTCTCATGGCAAGAACAATATCTCACTCACTCGCTGCACTCACCCCTGAGATATTGTTCTCACCACTCCAAAACAATTCGTATCTTCTCACCACCATGTAATATCCCCTATTTATTTCACCTCCATTCGCAACTCGAGTGGCCACCATGGTGTTATATGTTCAATCAGGATAACATGTAAAAAGGATGAGTCCATAACCAGCACATGACAAACACTCACTTTTTCAAGTTCCCACTGATCAGTCACTTTTTGTTGTTCAAAGAAACTAGTCAACAAGATCATGAAAATCCACTTTATTGAAACCAAGATGCTCCAGAAGAAACAATGTCCTATGTTTTCTAAAAGCAGCTATTATTAACAATGCATACCCCTAGCTGAATGGATAATTTGCTGACATAAATATGATCACCAGGCTCAAAAAAAACTGACATCCCGTCATCCAGGACAAGTGGATTTTCTTTCTGGGCAATCAGAGTCACCAGTGCCGTTCCATAACTTAAACCTCTAGGTACGGCCCTGTTGTTGAAAGTGTTAGATACATGTAAGCATAAATAGCCCTTTTCACGGTTAGTTTTTCTCATTTGCATTACAATGTAATCCAACATGGATGCAAGGCAATTTCGGACTAAAACTACAAAATAGCCTGGAATTGTCTCATACACGCTAGTTTTCATTGTAATGCAAATGAGCACATTTAACTGTGAAAAGGGCTATTGTAATGATATTGTAAGTTCTCACAATGAGGTTTACTGTTTGATATGGTGTCCTTTAGTTTTAATGAATAAGCGGCAAAGAAGCGGGGTCATCAGCAAAGAGGTTTGTAGAAACATTGAAGCCATTGTACTGAAGAATGACTAAAGGATTTGGGCAAAGACCTGATGGCATGATCACTTCAGGAAAGGCAGAATTGCAGTACATAGAATAAACGGTCCACGATTATTCTAGAAATCCTCAGTTACAATGAATTGCAATTACCTCAAAATGCAGCCAATTATAAAGTTTACAGAAAAAGACTCTGTATTCTTTGCTGAAGTTGTAACATATCCCAACCCCCACCCCTTTGCAAAGGTAGCAGCACTTGGTTCCCTCATGTACTAGCAGATTTCTCTAACACAACTCAACTTATGGTGATTCCCTAGTACAAGAACCTGCCATAGTTTTCCGATGAAACTTGGTATGCTGTCATTACAGTACAAGGAGATGTTAAAAATGTAATAAAAAGAGGGGGTCACCGTGCCTGTTTTCATGCCACAATACTGGAAAATATGGTTATTTAGGTGACTTGGTTATCTCAGTGTGAAACAAATAAGCTCGATTATTTTTCAATGCAGTGCATTATATCACACAGAGTTTGACTTTCTTGGATTGTTTATTCATCTACGTCCCAGGAAAAAATGTTTTCAAATACCCTGCACTTTATTTGGACATGACCTTTTCGGCCCGTTGGGTCTCCCCCTGTAAGATTTATTTCATTTGTCAAAAAAGTAGCCACAGATTTCTGCTAATTTTTTTCTCAGTTATTAAGGGTACTGTTCTTATTGAAATTATGAATTAAGAAATATAGGTCACGTTGCTCATTTCAGAGAAAAGAAACATTGCTCTGTCAAGCTTAGCCAGAGGGTAATCTCTTATGTATGTGCACATTCTCGACCACGCGCTCATTTGCACACGCTAATGATGCAAAAATTGTGCACAGTAGGGATGCTCAATGCAATACTCAGGAATCACCTCGAACAATTGAATCAAAATGTTTGTTATCTTTATATACCTCTACAATGTTTCTTTACTTGATTTTGCACTGAACTCTGCAAGTCATTTATCCTTAGCTTTGCTACAAGAAACTATTCTGGGATAAGGCAATAAACTGACTCCTTTTTGGTGATCACATCAAGACAAATGTCCCATGTCCATTGGATTCTAATTAGCTACACCAACATAGGAACATGTTTTTCCAGCCTTCTTAATTGTCTCCAGGAGTTCATCCGCTGACAACGCAGATGTCACATAAACACGTTGCTTGTCCATGTCGATATCAACGTTCTGTTCTCCTGGTGAAATTAACAAAATAATGTAACATCAGAAAAAATTCCCAGTTTTCTCCTAAATTACATAACTTAAAAGCTGGCCCACCCTTGAGTCATGAAAACCATAAGGCCATGGTGGGGAGCAAGTAGAGCTGGCTCCCTGTAGAGTCACATGCTGACTAGCCCTGCTTACTTGAGGCCATAGTTTATATTAGCTCTCTCACATGATAAACAATTATGACAATTTTACTTTAGGGTGGCAGTGCCCCAAGTTATTTACCTTTCTTGTTCAGCACCCGGGTAACAGCTCCTGAACAGCCCTCACAGGTCATTTCTACTTGAAACTCATGACGCTGATGTAGGGAGACAAAAATTACATTTGGCAAAAAATTGGGCAGTGTTTATTAATTAAGCTTTGAACTTTAAGAGGTAAACAGAATGAATAATATGAATCCCAACCAGTGAATAAATAACTTGATAAACTTACTCACCACCTAACAAAAATGTTATGGGATGGTAGCCTGTAGTATTGCACCAGTGAAAGCAAACCAGACCCCCCTCCCTGCTACCATGGGATATACGTGGGGATTGGTTTTCATCCAAAAAGCGATTTATGCGGATTTCTCCATGTGGAGATTTAGTGCAGGAAATAGCAGAAAATGCCATCAGGCCGGTGTACTGATTCGATGGCTTCCACAAATACCTGTGAACACTTGTGTCCGCCATCTTGAGTGGCCCATGATGTGCCAAAATGTGCCCAGATATCCTTGCATGAACTATCACTGCCATCTTGGAACTGGATTAGGATGAATCCCCTACGTCTAATACCTCACATTCTTTAGGACAATCTGTGCGACAAAATGTGCAAATACGTCGCATACTGAGGACTCAAAGAGCTTCCAACAAGGTGATCAAGCCCCACTAAAGCCCTACATATCCTGGGGTGGGGAGGCTAGGGGGGTCAGGGTTTACTTTGACTGGTGAAGAAGATGATGGAATCTTTGTTTGAAGAAATCAAGAACTAAGCAGAGGTGTGTAGTGCAGGTCTGTTTATAAAGGATTGCAAGTTGATTACTCACCCATTTAGGAGCATTGCATCTTAAATGAACCCACTCACAGCCCCCTCCCCCTCCCCTCCCTAAAGTCATTTCCAATTTCTTATTTTATCGGTTTTCCAAGCAAACTTTACAAATAAACTCGACGGGGAGTCTACAATCCAGTAGCACAATTCACATGATCTTCGTGTACAGCAAAATAACCATCAGTTTAGAGTACTCGTCAGTCCGCTTTGATTCTTTGTTAAATTGTTGCCACGTCCTAAATTCTGTTCCGGACAAAATATGCTTGCCTTTGTCGAACACAGATTGCATTTTTTACGGTATTCGGTCGCAACAGGTTTCCACAGACAATAGGAACTCTAAACAAATAGAACATCAAATAAAGAAATCGTGCTCAACAAATGCCTTCTCTCCTTATTTCATCACTTAGCTAGTCTGCAATGTAAATATGTCTTGCTGAAGCGTGATGACATGTTCGTATTAGTAGAAGGAAGTTGTTTCTCCCCCGACTATGAAATCTTTTACTTTTTTAGATCGTTGTAAACTAAATCAACACAAAGATAACTAATGATACTTACAACAGCAGCCATTTCAGCAAGCTAAATTGAGCACAGCCGCGAGAAAGATTAATCAATAAGATTGAATGTCGTGAACGTTTGTCGGAACTGACCACTTTAATTCGATGGGTCGGAAGCCTCTTGGTCGGAAGTAACAATCAAGATGGGGGAGGGGTCAGTAAGAGCGGCGTTATTAAACTGTCCAAATTTTGTGAAGTCAAGTTTTATAGAGTAGAAAGAAGTCGTTCTGTGTATCATATAGAAATATGTTTGCTGTTCATCTGAATCTTATATAATCGCTAGGAGAAAGCACTAACCGGATCAAAGCGCACTTATGCTAAATTCTGTTTCCCCAACCCACCCTACCCTCCAAATTGGTCCTCATTCCATTTTTTACCCCTCAGGGGTCCACAGAGGAGCCGAAAAAAAAAAATCAATGTCATCGGAAGTTCCAAGATGGAGAAACCGGTCGAAGTCATCGTTATTGGAGGCGGAATAAGCGGTCTTTGTGCTGCTAAACTGCTTGCTCTTGAACATGGCATTAATGTTACTGTTTTGGAGGCAAGAAATCGGGTCGGAGGAAGAACCAACACCATAGAACACCCCAAATTTAAATACGCTGACTTGGGTGGAGCGTACGTTGGGCCAACTCAGAACAGAATTTTACGCGTGGCCAAAGAGTTAGGCATTCAGACTTACAAAGTATACAATGAAGGAAGCACTATTGAATTTCTGGATGGAAAGAGGCGAGTATTTTCTGGAGATGTGTCGACGATGAATCCTGTCGCAATTTTAGATTATTACAACATGATTCGTACTTTGGATAAAATGGGGCAAGAAATCCCCCTGGATGAACCTTGGAAAGCACCAAAAGCTTCGGAATGGGATAGCATGACAGTAAAGGAGTTTCTTGATAAGAGTTGTTGGACAAATTACGCTAAGAAGCGCATGGTACAAGTGTACAATGATGCAATGGCCGCAGAACCCGAGGACATGTCTTTGTTGTATTATCTATGGTACCTTAAGTCGGGGGATGGAGTCCTAAGAATCGCAGCTATTGAAGATGCCGGTCAGGAGAGGAAATTCATCGGAGGGTCTCAACAAATTAGCAACAGAATAAAAGACAAGCTCAGAGATAGGGTAAAAAACGTTTCTTTATTTCTACGCAACACTTTGAGATTACGAATAATGCCGTTTGTTTATGGCGAAAAGTGAATAACTTTGAATAATTTATTGCCTGAGGGCGTGTTCTTTAATTTATGACGCCACATCTAGAGTCACGGAACTTCACTACTGGCTTTTCGGCGAAATTTTACCAAAATTAAAATCTAGTCCGTTTTCTTATTTTTCAACAAATTTTTTTGTAACTTTCGTAAGCCAGAAAATGTGCATTTCACAATAGTCACATGATCACTCGTTTTTTGCGAAGCCACAGGTAACCCAAGTCACAGCTAACCTGCGATCAGGCGTCCTTTTCTTCATGGCGGAAAGGAACGCCTGATACATTTACTTGACTATTCGTCTGCCGCCCCCTAATTAAAATATCTGTCAGCGAGAAAGTCGGCGATGCCATCAGATAATGAATCGATCAGAATTACCGGAAGTCGCTCCGTGAGCGGGAATTACACAAGGCACAAACAGCGTGAATTACGCATCCTCCTGTTTTGTTCGTAAATGAGTAAGTTTCAGAGGCAGAACAAGAAATGCTATCCTTGTGCGTCTAGCGTGTCAATTGGTACCATTCCTCTTTGTAAGCCAACAAAAAGCAACAGTCGTTTTTGATGTGGTGTTGGCTGCACTGCCCATATAAAACAACACTTTTGGAATTAACTGATTTTTAGCGCTCTTGCCGAATTCCGTTAGCACGGCCAAAACATATTTCCCATGGCATACGATTCTATGAAAGCATTATATTTGTTCATCTTTGAGAGTTTTGTGAAAAAACTCTCTAAAGAACCATTTAAAGCTGACAAAAACTCCCCTCATCAGACGCGACGACGCCATCAGCTCGCGGCATTTCTTTGACCGGAAATCACACTGCCACACAGGTAACCAATCATGGCTTAGTTCTAATTACCTTTTGTTTCTTGACCAATCAGAGAAAAGTCCAGATTCTGGACTAGCAACAGACAAATAGTCAAGTAATTGTATCAGGCGTACCTTCCCGCCACCAAAAAGAAATTACGCCTGATCGCAGGTTAAGTCACAGCTAGTAAATGAAACATGGGGGAAATTAAAATTAATTTTTATTTATAAGAGGAAACAGTCAAATCTATTGTACTTGACATTTTTGATGATCACAGACCCATCTTTAATAGGCTACTTTTGAAACGGTAGCCTCGCAGCTCCTACAAGCTCTAAATTTCATAATTTGGCGAGGATAGAGTCGCAGCCCTTTTGTTTTAGGGCTAGGGTCCATTGTTTCTGTTGTTTGTTCTTTTGTTAAACATCAAGGGTGGTCTCCAATCAGATGAGACCTTGTAAGAGCTGCGAGGTGACCCTTGACAGAAAGGAAATTGCCCGAATGAGCATGTTTATTCATTTCTCATGCCTCTAGGCCTCGCTATCAAGCTGTCAGAATTTATAAATTAATATGGAAAGAGGCCTATTATTTTTTAGCAGTATTAAAATTTTGTCTACAAAGGTCTATCCAGTACCTATCCCCAAACTAGGAAAGTCCTTCTCAAGTACATGTCTGTCAAGTTAATATACTTTAGTTGAATAGGGGGAAATTTATCATGACTGAATCAGAACATCATCACATTGTGATTTCAGGTGATTTTGAACAGCCCAGTCTGTCAACTACAGCAAGATGCCGATCATGTTGTTGTTACATGTGAAGATGGCAAACAATACCAAGCCCAGTTTGTGATAAGTGCTATTCCTCAAGCTCTTCTAAACAGTGTTTCATTCAATCCACCCCTCCCTCCTTTAAAAAATCAATTGATCCAGAGGATACCAATGGGTTCAGTTATCAAGACAGTCACATTTTATGAGAAGGCTTTCTGGCGTGAAAAAGGATTCAACGGTGTGTTGATTTCCGACTCTAGTCCTGCTTATGTTACTCTTGATGACACAAAGCCTGATGGGTCTTATCCAGCAATTATGAGGTTAGTTATTTTATCCTTCAGTACTTTTCTTTACAACAGATGAGTTGGTGTCATTTGACCTCAACTACCAGAATCCTTCACTTTTTCAGTTTCTTATGCTAATATTGGGGCAGTTGTTATTTAAGCCCCACTAGGAATTCAAAAATTTAAGAAATAGCAGAGAAATTAGAAATGAATTCTGCTCAAGTCAAACCTGCATATAATGGCCCTGTACTTAGTAGCCACCCTCTATTGAGCAGCCAGTTTTCAAAGTCCTGATTTTCTCCTCATACAAACGCTGTATTTGTTACCTGTGTTAGGCACTCACCACTATTAAGGTGGCTCAAAACAGTTTCCAGCACATTCCAAGACTTAGATTTTGATTTGTCATTATAACCACTCTTTATCGATTGATGCTACAATCATGGTATCAAAAAACTGCCCAATCACTGGTGAGGCATTATAGTCTCCCCCGCGTATACGTATAAGAATGTGTGAAATATTGGTGTAGTATGCGAATCAATCCCGATTTGATGAAACTAGGCGCGCACGGTGGTCCCAGTTAATTTTTCAGTCAGCTCGCAAGGCAATGCTACATGGGTGATTCTTGCAACCACGACGAGGAGGAGATCGAGGAAGATATTATTTGCTGCACGAGGAGGAGAGGACGATATTTGCCAAAGTATATTTTAGGGCTGTAATCTGTCGTCACAGTGATTTCTTCATATCTTGAATTCAAAGGCTATTCAGCAGTGCCAGATTGAACTATTTGGTACAGAAGTTAATTTGATGAACACAAATCAGCAACGGGGTCGACAGATTCGACCCAAACACAACACGTATAAAGATCTGATCACGTTTATTTGGATCGCTTATTTTTACTTCATTTACGTAGCGCAGAGCCCATGTGACGGCTGGGTTGACTGGCAGGGATCCAAATGTAAATGTAAATGTTTTGCGGCGTTTTCGTTGAGGACAAAAAGCTTGACTCTAATTTGCATATAACGCGATTGTAACGCGATTCTTCTGTTTACACCTCAGAAAAAAAAATCTCAACTTCCGTTCTGCTTTCGAGATACATTTGCTCGAAGAGTCCTCGTATATCAGGACAAATGGTTTCAGTATCAAACTAGAACAACAGAGTGGTTTGATACTTTAATTTTTTCCAGAATGTACTTCGTGAGAGTATTATGTAAAGAATATCATGTGATAGAATGAGTTAGACAGAATGTGTTGGTTATAAAATTTTAGTTCATACAATAAATAAAAGATTCCTTATACGCAGTGAAATTTTATAAGAATCTTATATCCTTCAGGGATAAAATAGAAGCGGGGGCAGATTTAGTGAGAACTATTACTAGTTATAACCACTCTTTATCGATTGATGCTACAATCATGGTATCAAAAAACTGCCCAATCACTGGTGAACACGTTGGTATTATTTTCGTGACACAATAGGTCACCATCAGATAGCAACACTAGGACCTGCTAAAAACACCCTTACTTTCAGCTTTAAGCACTTATATTTCAAGAATGGCACGGTGAAATTTTTTCTTATTGTAGAACTTCAATAAGCAGGATGAGATGCAACTTTAGGCAAAGTTGAAAAAAAATTCTGTACATGGAGTTCAGAGCCACCTTAAATTTTCGAAAAATTAAGGTGAAATTAGGGATGTTTTTAACAGGTCGTAGTGTTGCTATGGTAACCTATTGTGCTGCAAAAATAATACCGTGTTCACTAGTGATTGGGCAGCAAGTCATAGTGTTGCTATGGTAACCTGTTGTGTCACGAAAATACTACCAACGTGTTCTCCAGTGATTGGCCAGTTTTTTGATACCATGATTGTAGCATCAACTGATAAAGAGTGGTAATAATGACCCATCAAAATCTACGTCTTGGAAAGTGCTGGAAGCTGTTATGAGCCACCTTAAACAACTGCAGCCACTTGTAACAGTCCTATGTTTTTCGTTCTTTGTTATTTTTACCTGTATTAGGTAGCCACCCTGAATGAAACAACTACAAACTAACGGAATGAGATATTTTGTTTTATATAATAACAAAATGAATGTGCACGCTCTGATTGGTCAATCAACTATGGTTTATTATGCCGGTAAACCCATGGAAAAATTGCGCGTCTTCTGAATTATTATATAAATAGCAATAGACCACAAGTTTCTATGGTTTTTAGGCTCGTAAACCACTTGGGATGTTGGTAGAACACTCCAAGAATTGGTAAATCATGAGCCGATCTACAAATTCTTCTCGTGTTCTTCCAACATCCTGCGTGGTGTATCAGCCTATAAACCATAGAAACTTGTGGTCTATTGCTTAAGTGAACTGCAAGTCATAGAAATACAATACTGTATACAATAAGAGAGTAGAGGACAATAATTATTTACAGCACAGTACTTTTACACAATGGGGAGTGAACACAGACAAAAGGATGTGTTGTTGCACTGTAACACAATGTTATGTATGTTATACCTTTAAGTTACAAGTTGGCACTGAACTTCTTCTAAGTGTTGACCCCTTCAAAGAGTGTTCATGATTGTCCTATTGCATGAAGCGTATTTTTGTAGACACAATTGAAAAATTGACATTAAATCAGGCCCATTGAATTTTTAGTGATCCTGTATTGAGCGTTCACCTGTATTAAGTGGCCAGTTCCTCAAGTCCTAAGGGTGGCCTTTGAATACATGTTTGACTGTAGTTGTAGTTGAATGATGATGTGCAAACAATATGCTATTGTAAAGACCTTGTGGAACATAAAATTAAATGAGATTATCAATAATCAGAGTTAACTGGGAGATCTGCTGTTAGCCAGCGGGAGATCGCTGCGGGCATGCGTAGTTGTGCCATTGCTCTGCTCTTTGCACTCATGGTTTTTTGCTTTGCCTTTTGCGTTGTCGCCTTGCCTTGGGTTTGCCCCGTTCCACCCACCTCGTGGTTCATGGGGGGCCCCCTTGTGTCTAGGAAAGTATACTTATTCTCCACTGAGAACTCAGTGTGACAGGTGCCTGGGGGAGGTGACCCGTGGGAGGTTGCCATGGTTACCCCTTTATTTGCAATTTGCCCACATTTGCTCGTTAGCTGCTTTGCTGTCAATTGGCACCTACCCTCCATTTTGAATATTGCTTATCGACAAGTTAATAAGTCCTCATGCCTTTGAGTTTGGCCTAGTAAAACTTTAAGCAATTGAATACACTAATTCCAAGTTGCCTTTTGCCTGTGTAAATACAAGTCTCCATATGAAACCATTCACATGAAAATGTGTTGTGCCTACTTGTTCATTTTCTTAGTCAACCTCATTTTCATATGAAACTGAGGCACAAAGTAACTCAGAAATGGCCTATTGATTTATACTTTTTTATATAATAACCAACTCAATGCCCACACTCCGATTGGTCAATCGGCTATGGTTTATTGTGCTGGTAAACTCACAGAAAAAATTGCGCGTCTTCTGAATTATTATCTAAAAGCAACAACCCACAAGTTTCTATGGTTAATAGGCTGAGAAACCACTTGGGATGGTGTTCTACCAACATCCCACATGGTTTATCAGCCTATAAACCATAGAGCCTTGTGGTCTATTGCTTAAATAAATATAACTGCCAAAGTTAGCTCACTTTTTTTTTCTTCAGTTTCATTATTGGCAATCAAGCTCGTTACTGGTGTTCAAAAACCCAGGAAGAAAGGAAGAAGGCAACCTGTGAACAATATGCCAAGGTGTTTGACAGTGAAGAGGCACTTCACCCGTATCATTATGTTGACAAGAACTGGCCAGCAGAGAAATATTCTGGGGGCTGTTATGTCAGCATCATGCCATGCGGTGTAATGACTCGCTTTTGCAAAGTCCTGTGTGAACCAATTGGTCGAGTATACTTTGCTGGTACTGAAACTGCTACAGTTTGGTCAGGTAAGAAAATCTGAGAGCCATCCTATGTTTCAGAAAAGGATATACAACACTTCAGATTATTTACTTATGTATTCTAGTTGAACTTTGAGATTTTGATAATTTAAGGTGCTAGTCTAGTTCCAGGCTTGGTTTTTGAATAGCTTTTAGAGGGAAATGATTATGACGCCCAATGCCAAAATTTCTGTTGGAACGTCCAAGACTGTGCACAATCTTTTGTTTTGTGCTTTTTAGAGACTCCTCTTCCAGAATCCTATCAGCTGACTGGCCACAATGGAGCAACCTTAGGAAAAAATGACAAATGACCCTCAACAAACATGATACTGTAATGCATCATGAAGCAAGTCCCTGTGGTAAAAAGCTTTTCCCGATGTCCAAATTGCCTGTTACTGTATAAGGTCTTACAAGGAACTGTGTTAGTTATCGTGTGGTCTTCAATGCATGCAGACAGAAAGGTAATGTTCTGTAAGGTCTAAAAATATTTCTAACATACGTAATGCCTCCTTGGTAGGTTACATGGATGGTGCAGTTCAGGCAGGAGAGAGAGCTGCAAGGGAGGTGCTGCATGCTATGGGGAAGATAACAGCAGAAGAGATCCACCAAATTGAGCCTCCTTCAAAAGAAGTCCCCCCTGTTCCTTGCCAACTGACGACATTTCAAAGCTGGCTGCCCACTGTGCCCATGTTTCTTACCACTGTAACAGCAATTGCTGCTTTAGCTGGTGGCCTTTCATTGCGACATTTCTTGAAATGAGAAACAAGTAGATAGAAAAAAATGTGAAATATAAAATCTGTATCATTTAGCACTGCTGAATGCGTAGCTCTCAATTTACAAGTATAATTTGGACAAAAACAATACTATCACACAGATAATGAAAGTATTAAATTTATTTAATCTTGAAACAATTCTACAAATTGTTATTAACATTGAATTCATACGTGGTGTGTTTAATTTTCATACAAAACAATTTAAAATTCTAAACAAAACAAGTTAGAAAAAACATTTTAAAATTTGGTTTTAAGCAGATTCTCAAGGGGATGAGTTTCTCTAGCATTTTTATCTCGATGATGGACAAAAGTCTTCAAAGAAAGACTCGCCTTTTCAGAATACATTTTCAAATATTTTCATCCTAAGGAAGTCAGTTTACTGGTAGAGTTATATAATGATGTGCATCTTTTCATACAGCAATTAAATATATTTATATACTTGATAGTCTTTCTTTTGATCAGTTGTGTTTACGAGTGATTGTTAAATTGCATATCCTGGTTCCAGTTGAGTTTACCATGGAAAACAAGGATCAGCACAGTTTCTGATGTATGTCTCCATCTTACCACTACTGGCTTGCATCAGAGTAGTGTATGTCGTCAACTGTACAGGAAAGAAGTCAGTTAAAAGTAAAAATATTTGTTGTTTTGAATGCAAAGGGGAAATAAACACTCTGAATCAGTGACAAGATATGGCTTTTAGATGAGCTGTTTAAACATTGAACATTTCTTGATGGTCAAGAAGAAAAGTGTCTTGTGAAGGAAATAAGGGTAGCCTACAAGTGCAGACGTATTTCCAGCTGTCACTTATATCTGCACTTGCAGGCCAAAATGAGGGTTATTACCGTGTTGATCAGACACTAAATTCCTGGAACTAACAGTTGAAAATGTGAGGTTATCAGCAAGGAGATTATTTTAAGTTTATTTTATTAACACCAGCAAATACCAGGTGCACTTTTGGAAGAAAACATGGTATCTTCACAAGTAAAAATAAGATGTTATCTTCACAAGCAAAAAGATCACTGTCGCTATGGGTACATGATGAATTGAGCCCAAATGGTTTTAGTCTTTCATTGGTGTTTATATACCGAAGTTAATAGAACATTACATGGTGCAAGCTTGGACATACCAAATTTCTCTTCAGGAAATTTTTTGAGGAAACAACTGCTCTACCTTTTACAAACTAGCAAATCATGACAGCAGATTTTACCAAACTAAACAAAATCATGCTCAGCCTAAGGTATTAAATGTTATCCCAGTTGAGGGACAAAACTAAGAACAAAGAAGCTCAACCAGAGGGAAAGCAAAACCTAGTAACTTATTATCCTTTTAGTTGTTAGGTTTGTTCTTAAAAACCAGTCATTTCACTGACCTTGTTTAGTACAGGTTGCGTAGAAAGAACATTGTAAAGGCCTTTGAATGACGCATTCTGTTGACACACAGAACAAAATTAGCAACGCAAATGTATGGGTTTGCTGTTTTTATGAAACTAACTTGGCCTCAGAATCTCGGAAACCCCATTTCTGAGGACCTCAATTTAAAAATGCTCCAGATGAGGATGACCCCAAACCCACGATAAGGGATGGCCTATCTCCTATCAGTCTCTAAAAGGTCATATCTGCCCCAGACAAGTGATTTAACAGAAATTGTTTCCAAACTGAATTGGAATTGAAAGAAAATGCAGGACAACAGATGAGTGATGTCTTGGAGGTCCATAACAACTGCAATTCATTACAGAGACGCTCTCCTTTGTGAAAATATTAAGGGTACTGCCAATAGCCTAGGCATGATCTGTAAACTGTCCAATAAATTTTCTTTTACAAATCAAATTCTGTCATCCTGACGATCAATCCATTGTCAATCTGCACACATTTAATTTCTAAAACAAACCTCTTGTCCCATCTTGTTCATGCATGCCTTTCCCTAAAAAGAAGAGGAAATTAAAATATTTTGCACACGTTCTATGCATCCTGCCATGCGACACACTTGTTCCAGATAAAAAAGTTTGACTCGTGCTTAGTAAAACCTGTGGATCAACTTCTCTTACCCTTAGAACTAAAAAATATTGGCCTACACTGTATTACACTTGCTTGCATTAACTTAGTAATACACACTTTCAAAAACATGAAAAAACTGACAAAAATTAATGGAGGAAAAGAAAAGTCCACGTAAATGATAGTTCTCCAAAGGAATAAAAATGCTGTTAAGGGTATTTTTGTTGGATACACTGGACTAGGAAATCTTCAA
>JAHPZR010047582.1:0-12591 GCA_019787425.1 Platygyra sinensis | reverse complement strand
TAAAAGAGTAGAAGCGTATAGTTCACAGTGCAGCAACAAGAGAAGGTACAGATTACAATGGAATAAGCGTATAGTTTGCATTAAAATTAAAGGAGATGTGGACGCATAGAGAAGTTGAGGTGTATAATGTTCCAGGATGCATTTGAGTAGTGTAGAAGGAAAAGGTATAAGGTTAAACAGAGGAATGAAAATGTAGGAAAATTAAGAAGTTTTATTGAAGCACTTTAAAGAAAAAGAAAATAAACATGACTAATAATTAACCCCTTGCCTACCAAGGATGTATATATACGTCCCAAGTTTGGTCACACAATGACCCAGGACGTATATTTACGTCCTCGAAACAAATGCTTCACTTATAGTTTGGTTGCGTCTGTAAAGTCATGAAACTTTCTCTGGTGGCTGGGGAGGGTCTGGTTTCGTGGGTGTCAAGTCCCTGGTAGGCAAGGGGTTAAAAAAAAAATCAATGCATACTGAAACATAGTGATGAAATAGCAGTCAAAGTGTAATTACAACATTACAAATAGGAAGTGTACACTTAACAGGACATTATGACAAAAAAAAATAAGAAAAAGGTGAATATGATCAAGGATATGTTTGGACGTTGAATGTTCGATAATGTGGAGTACTTAAGAAGAAAAAAACAAGATTACCTTAATAGCAAGGTACATACATACAAGGGGATATAAAACAAGGCAGAATTACAAAAAGGCGAGGTGTCAGTGTATAGAGGTAGAACTCCACGAAAACTTCTACACAAAATGGGGTGTCCAAATTCGGACCACACTTGCCAGCTCCCTTCAGTCATGCTCCAGTCCCCGGTCATTTAGGAGACTCAAAACACATCCTTGTCATTTAGCTTTTTTCCTTTGTTTTCAGCCTTGCTCCTCTTACTTGCATCTTTTGATAGCCAAGTGACAATGTTTCATGACTTAGGCATAATCACCATCAAAGAGTTTAATTATTTTACTGGAAGTAAGCCTCAGTTTTTTAGCCCAAGGATAAATCTTCATTTGCTTGTTGACCCCAAGTCTCAAAAGATGCTAAATACAAGTCAAATACCATTTTGAATTCTTCTTTTTGAAGGCTTAATGAGAGACCACTGCTTAAGTCGATGTCTTCATACCCTTGTTACTTTTACTTAAAGCCCATGTTTGGGGGTTCCTCTCCAAGAACAGCCATTAATCCCTGGTGAAAATCTTTCAAGGATCTTCAAGGATCCTTGAGGGACTTGATGACTTTAGGATCTTATTGAGAAACTTCTCAAGATCCTCAAAGATCCTAGTAAAAAGTGCTTAGGATGAAATTCTTACCAGGGCTTTAAGGGTCTTTAAAAATCATCACACACCCAGAAAGATTGTGTTGTAAACTTTTTTCAGTTTTCACCAGTGCTGTTCTTTATGAGCAGCTACTGAAATTATTAGTTCACACTACTGGAAACTAATAAATAATCAATGTTTATTAAGATATAATAGTACTCTGAGGCACTTTTGTGATGTCTTGTTTACATTTAGAAAGAAGGGTGGAAGACCGAATAAAAGATTGTTTTCCTATGTTGAGAGTGATAGCTTTGTTAACCTGGATGAGGTAGGCTTACGACATTTAGACACTTTCAACTGGTATTAGTCTGCTGAATAATTGCTGTAATAGAGTATTTTTGATATTTTATGTAACAATGTACTGCTGGAGTTTGGTGTACACAAACTTGTTACTTAAAAGGGAAAATTCTCTTAGTTACAGTGGTTGAGAGTCCCTTTCATACATTTATTTGATTTTACAACTGATTTTTGTACTGCCAGAGATCTAAAGACACTGATCAATCTTGAAACCTTTAAGACAGTGTACGGGGAAATTTCTGAGTGAGTTACCAATATTACTTCCTTGTTATTAACATTAGGAATCAAGAACTCTTACAACTTGCCCTTCTGAAGCGCCAAGCTTCTTGGCAAAGAACATGACAACTGTGAGAAGAAGAAATGTTGGAACCAAAGTTGATCGAAGGTCTGTTGTACTAGTCTTGAAGGCAATGTTTTTACTATGTTTAGTAAGAAACTTAAGAACTGAAAAGCCTGGATAGTGGTATGGCAATGCTGTATATTAATCTGATGAGAAACATTTTGGTTTCCTTCACACCACTCTGGCTTCTTCTTGCCCCTCTGATTTCTTGTGCTTTCACTATTTATGTCTGCATTCTTTTTCATGTCCTCTTATTACAGTGCAAAAAAAATTTTGTTTTCCAGAAATCGGCCAGGAGGGTTTGCTTCTCGAGCCAATCCTGTGGTTGTCCATGAGACTGAAACAAGCAAAACAACAGCACATGTACTTAACATTCCTTACAAGACCATGCATATCATGGCAGATCTCGCTCCAGAAGGAAAGTAAGTGATCATCTGAGTGTGTGAATGGTACTACTTGTGATGTTACCATGGCAACCAATTGTTGTTGTTTGTTGCTCCAAGATAATAAAGAGAGTGTCTTTCATTTAATATGTGTACTCGTACCAAGCACACTAACCTTTTGGCCTTGATCAGTAAATCTCTAGGCAGAATCTGGATGAAAATAAATGTATTCTAAAAAGTACTTGAACTAAAAGAAATTTAGCATAGTACAATAGCATAGTATGGTGCAGTTAGAAACTACATGACTGTAGCATTGGATATTGAAAAAGTAATTATTTTTAGTAACTACCAGAATTTGTTCGACTGATACCATTTGACAAAAAAACTGTTGAATCATAGTTAATAGAGGGGAATGGTTATGAAACCCAACAAGTTCTTTGTTGTAGGTTTTTGTTCGCTTTTTTGGTCTTGGCCCTGCACAAAACACAATAGTTGGTTACTCCGTACTGAGGAACTAACCAACAGAAATGTGTTGGTTACGTAACTCGTGCATAGTGTATGAACACAAAACAAAAGGTTTTGCACGGCCATGGACCTTCCAACCGAAATCTTGGCATCTTTGTTTGCTCCTTTGATGTTTGCCGGACTTCCAAACCATTCCGCTTTATTAACTATGGTTGAATGTACTTGTTGTCTTTTAGAACTGAAAGCAATCAAGATGATGAATATGTTCTGTTCTCTGTCAAGGTGAATGTTGAATACAAAAATATCATCATTACTTCACCTTTCACCCAAACTTAGAAAATTAAAACCTAATATTATTAATGATTGCATGTTTTGCCTTGAAAATAAGGAGTGAACACAATGGATGGGCATCAAGCAATCACAAGCCCCAAATGTGACCATATGAAATTTGTTGTTACAGTAGTGAACATTCTGAGAAGTCTGCTTTATGTCTGATGGCAGCAAGAAATGCTGAAACGCATTAAAAATCTTCTCTAGTAACTAGCTCCTTTGTTTTTAGTTCCGGTAAAAGAACCTACCCCCTCCCCACCTGTTTCATGGGCTACATATACCCATTGTTTCCTTTTATTAATTTTTCAAATGTCTATTTTGTTTACATGTAGATTGATGTTAATGGTCAAATTTTTGTTAAACCTGACTTCAATGGGGAAAGACCACCATATCGTATTGAGACATCTAATGATCTTAGAGGTATAATCCAATTTTCATTGAATATTTGCTAATATTCATTATTCATTATGCCCGGAGACTAATGGTATGTCTCTTATGCACTTTCAAAACATTTGATCTGCAATGGTTTTAAGAATGTACTTCTCTCTCTTTCAGAGGTGTATGAATACACCATTGAGCACTGTTCCACACAAATGACAAGGTATCTAAAAACATCCTACTGTATATTTACATTGTTAAGTGTAGTTTAAGCTATATAGTATTGAGTAAAATTATTCACAACCATCCTGTCCCATATAGTTGCTACAGTGGAACCCCGCTATAACGAAGTGTCACGGTACAGAAAAAATGTTTGTTATAGCAGGGTCTTCATTATAGCGAAGACCCTGTTTTAATGAAGTATCTGGTTAACAAGAAAGATATTGGTTATAGTGGGGTAACCAAGCTGAACAAGGGATATACACCACGCATAACAGTCTACAGTCTTGCGCGTGAACAGTAACATTTAAAATAAAGCAAAGCTTTGAAGTCAAAGTTTTCCTATTTTGACCAATGGGAGTCGTGTTTGCTTTATCAACCATTTGTATAATCATGTCGTTTTTACTGACTGAGATCAACAGGACAAAATATTCATTATAGTGGGGTGAATTGTGCGTTGGGAGCATCAAAATCAATTCGTTATAGCAGGGGTTTCGTTATAGCGGGGTTCGTTATAGTGGGGTTTGTTTCCACATATTTTACTGTAATTCTGCCGGGCTTTCAAACGTTGTTCGTTATAATGGGGTCTTCGTTATAGCGGGGCTTGTTATAACGGGGTGCCACTGTAGCAATTTTGCAATTGAGGCCTGCAGTTATGCTGAGATAGAAGGCAGGCCAGTAAGTAAGTATGCTAAGTAAAGCTTTTATTTAGTGTCCTGACACTTTGGAGTTGGCAAGATCAACAAGAACGGGCAGCGCCTGCTGGAGTTCTGCTACTACCACGGCCTCTGAGTGACCAACTCCTACTTCCAGATGAAGCCACAGCACAAGGTGTCATGGCGTCATCCCTGCTCAAAGCATTGGCATCAGCTGGACATGATCCTGATCCGATGAGTCAACCTCAAGATAGTGCTGCTCACCTGCACATATCACAGCGCAGACTGCGACACTGACCTCTCACTTGTCTGCTGCAAGATCAGGTTATGACCCAAGAAGCTCCACATTTCCAACAGAAGGGCAAACCCCGCATCAATATCACCAGCATGCAGTTCCCAGAGAAAGTGAAAGAGTTTGCCAAGTCCCTCCAAGACGCTCTGGCTGCAGAACACCAGCACATGTACAACTCTGCCTCTGAGAAATGGAACTACCTCAGGGAGTGCATTCAGAAAACAGCCTTTGCAACCTTTGGGATGAAGGTCTCCAAGAACAATGACTGGTTTGATGCTAAGTCCAGTGAGATGACCCCCGTCATCGATGCAAAGTGTGCCGCCCTTGTTCAATACAAGCGCTCCCCCTGCGAGAAGTCCCTGCAAGCACTCAGAGCCACCAGGAGCAAATTGCGACAGACAACCAGATGTTGTGCCAACGAAATAGGCAACAGCTCAGGGATTCCATCCAGTCTGCAGCTGCCTCAGGCGACATGAGAGGAATGTATGAGGGCATCAAGACAGCTTTAGGTCCAACACAGAGCAAAACTGCCCCTCTCAAGAATACCAGTGGGGAAGTGATCACCGACAAAGGCAAACAGATGGACAGGTGGGTGGAGCACTACTCTGAGCTCTACCCCAAAGAGAACACTGCTGTCACCTCAGCCCTTGATGCCATTGAACCTCTGCCCATCATGGAGGAACTGGATGCTGAACCAACCCTCGCTGATCTTCACAAAGGGATCAACAGCTTGGCCTGCAGCAAAGTACCTGGTACTGATGGCATCCCCCCAGACCTCATCAAGCGCTGCAAAGATACTCTCCTGCAGCCTCTTCATGATGTCCTTTGCCAGTGTTGGAGAGAGGGAGCCGTGCCGCAAGACATGAGAGATGCCAAGATCGTCACGCTCTACAAGAATAAGAAGCAACTGTAACAACTACAGAGGCATCTCCCTCCTGAGCATCGTAGGGAAACTCTATGCCTGTGTCATGCCTGTGCGATGTGCTGAGCACATTTACCCTGAGTTTCAGTGTGGCTTTCGAGCCGAACGTTCCACAGTTGATATGATTCTCTCCCTTCGACAACTACAGAAGAAATGCAGAGAACAGTGCAAGCCCCTCCACATAGCCTTCATAGACCTGACCAAGGCCTTCGACTTGGTTAGCAGAGAAGGGCTTTTCAAAACCCCCCTGAAGATTGGATGTCCCCTAAAGTTCCACAGCCTCATCAGATCCTTCCATGACGATGTGAAGGTGACCATCCAGTATGAGGACAGCATGTTAGACTCCTCTTATAGCATGCTTTTGGTACTACAACAGAAGGGGTGTACCTACACACCAGGTCCAATGGCCAACTGTTCAGTCTTGCTCGACTGAAAGCAAAGATCAAAGTGTGCGAGACAATCATCAGAGACATGCTCTTTGCAGACGATGCTGCTGTCACTTCACATACTCAGCAAGAACTCCAGCACCTCATGGACAGGTTCTCCCAGGCCTGCAAAGACTTTGGACTGACCATCAGCCTGAAAGAGACCAACGTGCAGAGCCAGGATGGGGGACACTCCACTAACCATCACCAACTCAAAGTCATACACCAATTCACATACGTGGGATCCACCATCAGTGACAGCCTGTCCCTTGACGCTGAGATCAACATGCACATCAGCAAGGCTGCCACAACCCTAGGACGCCTTACCTCCCATGTCTGGGAGAACCCAAAGCTGACAACTCCAACCAAGATGGCAATGTACAACACCTGCATAGTCAGCACTCTCCTCTACGGCAGCGAAACCTGGACAACATACTACAAACAGGAGTGCAAACTGAACAGCTTCCACATGCGCTGCCTCCGCGGAATCCACAACATTTAGTGGTGTGACAAAGTGCCCAATGCTCTGGTCCTTGAACACGCTGGTCTCTCTCTCCACCATGTTTACGCTACTCAGACAACGCAGGATGTGAAGGCTTGGCCATGTGCGCCAGATGGAGGATGGCCATATACCCAAGGACATCCTCTTTGGCGAACTTGCCTTTGGCAAGAGATCTTTTGGCTGCCCCTAACTACGCTTCAATGTCTTCAAGTGCGACATGAAGGCCCTGGACATCAACACAGAGAGCTGGGAAGATGCAGAAGCTGACTGCAGCAGATGGCACAGTGTCCTCCGTAAGCAGTTGAAGTCCAGAGAAGAAAAGATCCTGGCCACAGCCAATGAAAAGAGAGCCAGGCGGAAGGCGTGCATTCCCGGAGTCATCCCAACCTGGCACACCTGCAGCCAATGCAGAAGAGATTGTCACTCTCGCATTGGACTCATCAGCCACAGTCCCCGCTGTCGCTGAGGCACAAAGACCTTCTTTAAGCTGGCGCAATATCCATAGTTGACACCGACTGACAGAGGCCTACTACTAAGTCCCGTAATAGTTGACATTCAGTAACAAACTTGTACTAAGGAGTGGTAAAATCTAGAAATACAGTATTTCACAATAGGCTCGTTGTTTGCATAAAAACAGCGGTGAGGAATATTTTAAACCAAGATGTAAATTCCATTTAGCATTAGGAATCTTTGAAACAGGCCTGTGCTGCACTTTTGCGGCATTAAGGGAAATGGATGCTGATACTTCTGGATTAATTAGATATCTACTTCTACTCATTTCATGACATGCTGTTTTACTGGCTGAAGAATTTATTTACAAGTTTTCAATTGATAATTTCAGTGATCAAAGAGAACAAGAATTTAAGAGTTTCACTGAGGTATGTTTCTTTCAAACACCAAGTTCATTAAAGAAATGTTAGATCTATGGTTCCAAAATTATTAAATAAATATTTATTACTACAGTTTATGAGGAATTGTTTTGTATTTAATATTATTTTTTTCTGCAGCTCTATAACAGACATGCCTTGTATCTGGCCTCACAAGTTGGATCTGGCTTTGATCCTGTGGTAAGTTTGACACATAATAAGATGACTGCCATTGCATACTATCAAGTAGGGTCCACACAGGATGTATGACTTGATTTTATGTCTTAAAAGGCTTTTCGAATTTGGAACTCTTACACTAGCCTCTGAGGTCCATAGTTATAATACCAGATTTGCGAGTAATTTTAATATTTATAGACCAAGTATAAGCAACAATTATGGTGCTACTACGTTTTCTTTTTTAGCATCAAAAGTTTGGGAATCTATCCCTCTGAATTAAAAAAGCTTTCTTATAACCGGTTCTACAAGCAGTACAAAATGTATCTTTTAAATACTCAGTTAGTTTCTTAAGTGTAATCTGCCTATAGCCTGTTTTTGTACTTAGCATACTAAATTTTATTTTTATTTTTTTGGATGTACATGTTCATGCCAATTAATTGTCTGTGGCAGTGACCAACTCGAAAGCTTAAGCTACTTTGGTCACTGCGCACATTTTGCTTTTTTCTAGCTGTGTAACTTAGTTTTTATTTTTGTTTCTTTATTGATGTACTGAAATGTTAATGCTATAATTTTGTAAATAGTGCACAACAACAATAAAATCTAAATAAAATCTAAAAAATCGAAATAATCAGCTGCATGACTGAGTACTCAAAAAGCTGTGCTGGAGCCAGCTCATTAATTTATAACATTTTGCAGTTTAATCAGCAAGCTGACCATAATGTCTCAGTTTGTTTTATGTTATTTAAGTGTTTTAACAGACTAATGTAAAGGAAAAGTTTCATCGTGTTTAGTACATTTAGTCCCTTAATGTTTATTTTTAAAATTACAGCCAGAACCTGGAGTTTTGAGGATGAATATTTTTGGAGAAATAGGTAAACTACAGTATTCAGTTCTTGAATTTGCTGTGTATTTTCATCTACTTGTTTTTCCCTCTTGACACATTGTGCAGTTCTGGAAAATATCTATACTCTCCCTACAGAAGGGATTAGAATTTCCTGGGGGGTTCTATAAGACCAAAACATTTAAAGAAATGTATCAATTTCCAGAGGGGTCGGGGGAGGGAAGGGGTCTGGGAAAAATCCTTTCTATTGGGGTTTCTGTAACCACACATACTATTTTAATTAAATATAACTTAAAAACTATATTTTATTTTATCTCAACAGTGTCTGCTAAAGGCTTTGACTATGATGGCCTGTACGTGCATTTTTTTCTGGACTTGCCTCTGAGTAAGTCAGCACCTACATCTCTTACGCTTGTCTGTCGCAATTTGCTCCTGGTGGCTCTGAGTGCTTGCAGGGACTTCTCGCAGGGGGAGCGCTTGTATTGAACAAGGGCGGCACACTTTGCATCGATGACGGGGGTCATCTCACTGGACTTAGCATCAAACCAGTCATTGTTCTTGGAGACCTTCATCCCAAAGGTTGCAAAGGCTGTTTTCTGAATGCACTCCCTGAGGTAGTTCCATTTCTCAGAGGCAGAGTTGTACATGTGCTGGTGTTCTGCAGCCAGAGCGTCTTGGAGGGACTTGGCAAACTCTTTCACTTTCTCTGGGAACTGCATGCTGGTGATATTGATGCGGGGTTTGCCCTTCTGTTTGGAAATGTGGAGCTTCTTGGGTCATAACCTGATCTTGCAGCAGACAAGTGAGAGGTCAGTGTCGCAGTCTGCGCTGTGATATGTGCAGGTGAGCAGCACTATCTTGAGGTTGACTCATCGGATCAGGATCATGTCCAGCTGATGCCAATGCTTTGAGCAGGGATGACGCCATGACACCTTGTGCTGTGGCTTCATCTGGAAGTAGGAGTTGGTCACTCAGAGGCCGTGGTAGTAGCAGAACTCCAGCAGGCGCTGCCCGTTCTTGTTGATCTTGCCAACTCCAAAGTGTCAGGACACTAAATAAAAGCTTTACTTAGCATACTTACTTACTGGCCTGCCTTCTATCTCAGCATAACTGCAGGCCTCAATTGCAAAATTGCTACAGTGGCACCCCGTTATAACAAGCCCCGCTATAACGAAGACCCCATTATAACGAACAACGTTTGAAAGCCCGGCAGAATTACAGTAAAATATGTGGAAACAAACCCCACTATAACGAACCCGCTATAACGAAACCCCTGCTATAACGAATTGATTTTGATGCTCCCAACGCACAATTCACCCACTATAATGAATATTTTGTCCTGTTGATCTCAGTCAGTAAAAACGACATGATTATACAAATGGTTGATAAAGCAAACACGACTCCCATTGGTCAAAATAGGAAAACTTTGACTTCAAAGCTTTGCTTTATTTTAAATGTTACTGTTCACGCGCAAGAACTGTAGACTGTTATGCGTGGTGTATATCCCTTGTTCAGCTTGGTTACCCCACTATAACCAATATCTTTCTTGTTAACCAGATACTTCATTAAAACAGGGTCTTCGCTATAATGAAGACCCTGCTATAACAAACATTTTTTCTGTACCGTGACACTTCGTTATAGCGGGGTTCCACTGTAGCAACTATATGGGACAGGATGGTTGTGAATAATTTTACTCAATACTATATAGCTTAAACTACACTTAACAATGTAAATATACAGTAGGATGTTTTTAGATACCTTGTCATTTGTGTGGAACAGTGCTCAATGGTGTATTCATACACCTCTGAAAGAGAGAGAAGTACATTCTTAAAACCATTGCAGATCAAATGTTTTGAAAGTGCATAAGAGACATACCATTAGTCTCCGGGCATAATGAATAATGAATATTAGCAAATATTCAATGAAAATTGGATTATACCTCTAAGATCATTAGATGTCTCAATACGATATGGTGGTCTTTCCCCATTGAAGTCAGGTTTAACAAAAATTTGACCATTAACATCAATCTACATGTAAACAAAATAGACATTTGAAAATTAATAAAAGGAAACAATGGGTATATGTAGCCCATGAAACAGGTGGGGAGGGGGTAGGTTCTTTTACCGGAACTAAAAACAAAGGAGCTAGTTACTAGAGAAGATTTTTTAATGCGTTTCAGCATTTCTTGCTGCCATCAGACATAAAGCAGACTTCTCAGAATGTTCACTACTGTAACAACAAATTTCATATGGTCACATTTGGGGCTTGTGATTGCTTGATGCCCATCCATTGTGTTCACTCCTTATTTTCAAGGCAAAACATGCAATCATTAATAATATTAGGTTTTAATTTTCTAAGTTTGGGTGAAAGGTGAAGTAATGATGATATTTTTGTATTCAACATTCACCTTGACAGAGAACAGAACATATTCATCATCTTGATTGCTTTCAGTTCTAAAAGACAACAAGTACATTCAACCATAGTTAATAAAGCGGAATGGTTTGGAAGTCCGGCAAACATCAAAGGAGCAAACAAAGATGCCAAGATTTCGGTTGGAAGGTCCATGGCCGTGCAAAACCTTTTGTTTTGTGTTCATACACTATGCACGAGTTACGTAACCAACACATTTCTGTTGGTTAGTTCCTCAGTACGGAGTAACCAACTATTGTGTTTTGTGCAGGGCCAAGACCAAAAAAGCGAACAAAAACCTACAACAAAGAACTTGTTGGGTTTCATAACCATTCCCCTCTATTAACTATGATTCAACAGTTTTTTTGTCAAATGGTATCAGTCGAACAAATTCTGGTAGTTACTAAAAATAATTACTTTTTCAATATCCAATGCTACAGTCATGTAGTTTCTAACTGCACCATACTATGCTATTGTACTATGCTAAATTTCTTTTAGTTCAAGTACTTTTTAGAATACATTTATTTTCATCCAGATTCTGCCTAGAGATTTACTGATCAAGGCCAAAAGGTTAGTGTGCTTGGTACGAGTACACATATTAAATGAAAGACACTCTCTTTATTATCTTGGAGCAACAAACAACAACAATTGGTTGCCATGGTAACATCACAAGTAGTACCATTCACACACTCAGATGATCACTTACTTTCCTTCTGGAGCGAGATCTGCCATGATATGCATGGTCTTGTAAGGAATGTTAAGTACATGTGCTGTTGTTTTGCTTGTTTCAGTCTCATGGACAACCACAGGATTGGCTCGAGAAGCAAACCCTCCTGGCCGATTTCTGGAAAACAAAATTTTTTTTGCACTGTAATAAGAGGACATGAAAAAGAATGCAGACATAAATAGTGAAAGCACAAGAAATCAGAGGGGCAAGAAGAAGCCAGAGTGGTGTGAAGGAAACCAAAATGTTTCTCATCAGATTAATATACAGCATTGCCATACCACTATCCAGGCTTTTCAGTTCTTAAGTTTCTTACTAAACATAGTAAAAACATTGCCTTCAAGACTAGTACAACAGACCTTCGATCAACTTTGGTTCCAACATTTCTTCTTCTCACAGTTGTCATGTTCTTTGCCAAGAAGCTTGGCGCTTCAGAAGGGCAAGTTGTAAGAGTTCTTGATTCCTAATGTTAATAACAAGGAAGTAATATTGGTAACTCACTCAGAAATTTCCCCGTACACTGTCTTAAAGGTTTCAAGATTGATCAGTGTCTTTAGATCTCTGGCAGTACAAAAATCAGTTGTAAAATCAAATAAATGTATGAAAGGGACTCTCAACCACTGTAACTAAGAGAATTTTCCCTTTTAAGTAACAAGTTTGTGTACACCAAACTCCAGCAGTACATTGTTACATAAAATATCAAAAATACTCTATTACAGCAATTATTCAGCAGACTAATACCAGTTGAAAGTGTCTAAATGTCGTAAGCCTACCTCATCCAGGTTAACAAAGCTATCACTCTCAACATAGGAAAACAATCTTTTATTCGGTCTTCCACCCTTCTTTCTAAATGTAAACAAGACATCACAAAAGTGCCTCAGAGTACTATTATATCTTAATAAACATTGATTATTTATTAGTTTCCAGTAGTGTGAACTAATAATTTCAGTAGCTGCTCATAAAGAACAGCACTGGTGAAAACTGAAAAAAGTTTACAACACAATCTTTCTGGGTGTGTGATGATTTTTAAAGACCCTTAAAGCCCTGGT
>JAHPZR010047579.1:0-15267 GCA_019787425.1 Platygyra sinensis | reverse complement strand
GCTCCCGAACAAATAGGGAGGTTAGCCTGGTCTAACAACACAGACGAAACAGTTTGCAATCATTTCAGAAAACGTCTTGATTTGCGTCGAAGATTTTAAAGGCAAAAGTGACATAAACTGAGGCCTTGATGTCGTGCCAGTGGGTCCCATTATTTGCGAGGCGTTTCGGTCATCGGTGTTGTGTTGAGCAAAAGTAAAGACGCAATGAAGGGAGGGATTCCTGAACATTTCGATGCGTTCAGATCTACAATGGGCCAACGACTCAGCATAATACTCGAGTTACATGCCCGAAGTTAGAACTAGAAAAATGTCCAACATCTCAAATGACTTGCAGTTTTGCAGTTAGCGTGTAATTTGAATATTATTTAGACCCACGGCTTTTGCAGTCATTTTATTAGCCATAGCTTTACCAGTCGTTGACAAGTTCAAACACTAAGTTCGAGTTCAAACACTAAGCAATACTGTACATTGCCTTTTCAATTTTTGGAAGTCCTAAAAGTTGCATTCAATCGGTATCAATCTGTATCCAAATCATAGTTTATCGCGTATTGATGATCAAGTCTTTGCAGCCAACGAATAAGAAAAAATATCCATGTTTCCTTCTCCAGCAAGGATTTTATGACTCTCTACCCCATGAGTTTACTATTCGGTGCCACTTGATTAAGCATTTTGTCGTATTTCTTCTTTACATTTTAAGGCCAAAAGTGGTAGTTTTTTTATGCGACTACTTTATGGCAGTTTTTCATGATGAAAATGATAAAGATGCCAAGAGCTTGGCACTAATTGGGAAATTAATTAACAGCTTGAACTTAGTCGTAAGTCAGTTTCCTGTAAATATTTCTTTAAAGATTTCACTGACTGAGCTGAAAGATATTGAAATGTATCAGCCGTTAGTGTGCAGTGACTGGAACTCGTCCACAAAATGGCGATTTTTTTCCGTTTTCCCAAAGTTTTGGAGAAGAGTTTTGATAAAAATGGATAAATAAATCCCTTAGGAGACTAAACGAAGGATATTTAAGGTTTCTCGACTTAAAAAAAGTTGAAATTATTGAACAAAATCTTGCAGGCGTTCACAACTAAAATTTTAAATGTGAATTCAAACCGAGCGATCTTTTTAAGGCGCAAAGTTTAATAATACGCCAAGAAATAATTGGAAAGCGTTATTTGAAGTAAATTTTAGTGAGAATTCTACTAAAACAATTAGATTATTCGCTCTCGATTTCTATGAGGTGATAGTTGTTTCGGCCTTCGGCCTCATCAACTATCACCTCATAGAAATCTCGAGCTCATAATCTAATTATTAATTAGGGCGATGGGGGATACGTGATACGGCTCAAATATCCCAACTAAGTTTGGCCGGGAATGTAGCTAAAATGTTCTGTCTTTACGTTTTAGGTTTCTTCCTAATGGAAAATTTGAAAATGATATCGTTGTCCGAGTTTCCTCTGAACATGTTCCAACAGTAGAGTTCTTCACATACCGTGATCACGAGCAACCACCAAGAAAGGAAAGGCTGTGTCTTTTGTCAATTGTGCCACTATCCACTGGGGTAAGCTATGTATAGGCTCACTTGGTAACTCATTAATATTCATTCATAATGATGTTTTAAAATCCCTAGAGTATAAATGTTGCAATTATTTAGTTGACATACACAAAACCAACTGTTCCTTTATAGTAAGGAAATTAATGTTATCCTACTAAATACACAGTAATTGTATTTTTATTCTTTTCTCATAGACTAAAAATAAGCATCCTGGTAAGTTAATTTTTTTTATTTTTGTTGTTGTTTCTTTCTCTTTTTGGGCTTGTCTTTTGATAGTTCATTTATCACTTCTGTAACGAAATATAACTTAATCCTATTCAGACGACAGGAGGGAGATTCCATCACACGGGCGTTGACAGTTTTATATCATTTTCAATGTTTTAAAGAAGCCGCCAAGTTAAAGACTAAAATTTATCTGCGAAGAATTTTATATGACACGTCATTGTACCAAGGTTGTGGCTTCTTATCTATCTTGACGTAATGACCTCATCGTGCCATGTTGTCTTCCTCAGTGGAAACAATTTTGGACGTTCTATGTAATCACTTACGGGGGTAGTGGATCCGCATGGCAAGAGAAGGTCAAAAAAGTCTGATTTGGGTTCTTGTTTATACATAGAGGGCATTTTAATTCCGTAGACACGCGTGTTGCAAGTTCGATGTTTTTAGTGGTAGGTATAGTTTGTAGTCTAATCAGAACACAGGGATCTTGGAAAACACAACAAGAATATTTAATCCACACGAACGCAGTATTTCCACACAGGACTTCTCAACAAGCACACGCTAGGCTTGTAACTACACTTGACTTTAAACACACGGCCTCTTGCCAAATATCCACGTAACCTCTGTTACACTTCACAAACACGACCTCTGTCGATTACACGCGACCTTCGTCACACTTCAGTAAACACTACTGTAAAACTCCTGGGAAATAAAACCCCAAACACTCCTGGGATAAAACCATCTAAACACTACACCGATTTACTTATATACTTTACAGCAAAACGTTCTAGAACTTTCCGGCTATACTAAATAAAGTATCATTACAATATAAACTATTTACAGCAGCAGACGTAAACGACCAAAATAAATTGCTTAGTCACCGTGACAAGGCTAATTAAATATGCACGAAACTTCTAGATCAAATTAGCATACACTCGAATGTTCCAAGTGACGCAAGTCACGCCACAATTTTTCGTAACAACGCGTAATTTGTTTTTTGATACCCCCGACTGTTAGCTGGTTCTACTTTTTTTCATACTGCTGGAATGACAAGTAGATGAGTACCCTTTGTCTTTCTATTGCAGTGAAAGCTGGCAATCCCTCTGACGACGAATTAGAGAAGCTCTCTACGCAACTTGGTGATAACTGGGAGAAGCTGGGACGTCGCCTCAGTTTCAGTGATGCGGAGCTAAGCGCATTTCGTACAGAGAACGACAAAATGGCGGAGAGAGCACGCTGTATGCTGATTAATTGGAAGCAAGCAAAGGGCTCAGAAGCCACTTACCAGGTTTTATATGATGCCTTAACTCACGAGTTCGTGTCCTGTAAGCGTCTCGCAGAAATTTCTGTTGTAACTGGTTATAACGAACTGTCGTATGCATGCCCATGGTAAATTCTTAGCTCTTGTTTTGGATCCTTCGATTTCTTATTCAATGCACACTTGTGTATATAGCTTTCGTTATTACTTCGATATCGACCCATTTTTCCCACTCCAATTGGCACCTCACGCAATTGCAAAAATAATTCGAAAACCATTCAGTAAATAAACTCAAGAAATTATAATAATATAGGAGATAAACAATTGAGACACTTCTCCAAACTTTAGGTCGGTACATTTTTTTCGATCTTCAGATATTAGTGGAAAATTTTGCACAAATTTACAAAGCCGGGTATGGAGCCGCCATGTTGGTGCACCTCCAAAGGACACCAACACGAAGGCCGGAAAATAGTATAAACACCTAGAACTTATTTGGCTATCTAGGCCGCTGATTATCTGAACTGATCAAGCAAACATTTAAATAAGCATTTTTCCTAATACTTTAACTTCTACAAAGGCCATAAAACCCGAGATAATATGTTTTTTGCTGGACACGTTCATAGCTTTATGTCACGCACCGCCATAGCTCTGCACTTTTAAAATGTGCCTGTTTTTAGACGAAACATGTTCTTGAGCTAAAAAGTTGTTCACAGATATAAGTTTACCCCCTGTCATGCCTGATGAAGAAAATAAGTTTGGTGGCTCTTTAGTTTTGGATTTTAGACAATAATGACGTCACTTGCAACCCAAGAATACAAAAAAAGCAGAACTATCCAGAGAAAGGTAGAGATTAGCGTCATGTTTGTCATTTTCGTGCTTGCCGCCCTGAGTGAAAGTTATTAGTTCCGCGTTTGTCTTGAATGTAAAACGTTTTGCTGTTTGCTTCTTTAGCCCTACTGAGAATGGTGTTAGATATATTAAGTTTTGTTTTTTTACCAATGGAAAGCGAGATCCCTCCCTTCCCTTATCTACTTAAAAACTATTTTAGCAACGATAATCCTGACAGTCCAGAGGTAAGCAGCATGAGTGAGATGATGACCCCATATCATGTGGTGACTACTTCATGATATCCAAAATGCCGCCATCTTGGTATAGGCCATTGCAGAAACGTGAGAGGACTAGGGAAGAGTATGGTTGTTTTACGTTTGTTTGAAAGAGTAAGCGGATAGTTAAATGAAAGATCAACTAAATTTGAGAGTCTTAACCACGAATAGAAGTATTTGGAGGAATAAAATGCCAAAATGGTAGCTCTTCAAACATTACACCCAAAATAGAGAGTTTGTATGGATTGGGTAGACAGGCCACAAAATTATAAGGGTTTGTATTGAATTTTGCACTTTTTGCAAGGCTCCCATTTGGACAAATTTCCGCTAAAAACTCTTAAACTTGTTTGGGTAGCTTTTCATTCATAAAAATTTCAGCTAAAACTTTTAGATTTTCAATATAATCAATATAACAAACTCGCCCCAGTGCTCTTACGTTTCTGTGGCTTATACTCTTGGATTTGCCATCTTGGATTCTGTTTTTTCAGAAACGTCACAAGTCCACCAAAATGAATCAAAACAAGGTAATTTAAGTCAAGAACAATATAAGTCATAAAATATAATTTTATTAATAAAAAAAGAATTCCAGTTTTGGAAAGACATACCTGTGTAAGTAATGTTTCCATGGAAACGTTAAGTTCCGAGTAAATCAGTTCTATATGAAGTTTAGATTAACTTGCAAAGCTTGGCAGTTCACCTGAAAAGGTTCCCATTAGTAACAATCATTGGAAACAAATTATGTAGCTGGTTAGTGTAATGGGCCTAGGCGCATATAACCAGAGTTTCAAATAGAGGATAACGATCGGTGTGTTCGCCAAAATATGAAATTTGGCGTGTTTTTTAACATGCTCACAACGAAATGCTTTGACGATTCCTCGAAGATTGCAGATCAGTTGATCAAAAATTTGCTAAAGGTTTCCTCTTACCTAGTTCCATCGATTTAGGGATTTTGTAAGTTTTTAGACTGCGAGCAGTGTCTCTTTTCCTCTTAACACCGTTGGGAAGAACGGAAAACAAGCAGGCGAGCGTGACTGTGAGGGTAACATACTAGCGGCGATTCCGTGAACCGCTAGTAGAGCGAGCATCGGAAGACGAGCCAAAAGAGAAACTGCACTGGTTTCATACAACGATTTGCTTCTTTGACAGGTCGCATGAATATCATCTCGCCCTGTTTTGTATATCTGACACTCCAATGTGTTATTATTTTTTTTACGCGAATCTATCGAAGCTATATCCGGTAACAAGTTGTGGTGAATGTTTCGACAGACTGCAGCTGAAACCAGGCAAATGACTTCTCGAAAATGTTCATACTACTCAGTCAGACGGCTCTAGTCTACTTAAAATTCCTCCCAGTCCTTACATACATACTTTATTGGCTCGTCCCCAAGGGGCTTTTCAGAGTCAAATTACATTACAATTAAAACCGAAGTACATGACAATGATAAAAAGATAAAAGTTAAAAATTAAAAAAAATTAAGTGAAGCAGTCATTAAGAAGCTTTTGCCGGAGTAAACGCTTGAACGCCGTTACAGATGGACTAAGCTTGAGCACAGGCTGCAACTCATTCCACAGAGAGGTCGCTCTATATTGAAAGGTCCTTTGGCCGCTTGCTGTGCGAAAAAGTGGAATGTCCAAGAGTTGAGAATTTCTTGTATTCCTTGTTGAGACGGCAGACCTTCTAACGAGCTTAGATGACAAGTACTCGGGAGCACATCTCGTCATGCACTTGAAAACCAGAACAGCAAAACGGAAATAAAGTTGTTGCCTGATTGGTAGCCAGCGCAAGCCTTTCAGCAAAGGGGTTATGTGATCAAACTTTTTAGCGCCGCACAAAATGCGACAAGCAAAATTCTGCACAGCTTGGAGCTTGTCCAGATTAGCTTGAGTAGTATTGCTCCAAACAGAAGAGCAATAGAATAATTTACTAAACACTAGGGCATTTATAATAATAATTAAGGCTCGGTTATCAAAAATATGCTTAACACGGTTAATTTGGCCTAATCGTGACATGCATGAGGATACAGTGGAAACAATATGTTCATTATATGTTAAATTAGAGTCCAGTGTGACGCCAAGGTCTCTTGCAGCTTTAACGGGCTCGAGTTTCTTCCCCAATAGAAATAGCCTAAAGTCGCTAACCTTAGCAGTCATTTGTCGGCTGCCGAATATCACTAACTTTGTTTTATCTGGGTTGAGTAAAAGCTGATTATCAAAGCACCAGTTCCGAATACTTAACAAGTCTTTATTCATCTTTGTTATCGCCGCGTGCTGATCGTGGAGTTGAAATGACAAGAGTAGTTTGGTATCGTCGACGTAACACTGCGATGAACAATTACCTGGTACAGAAGGGAGGTCGTTAACATAGATGTTAAAGAGTAATGGGCCAAGGATGCTCCCTTGTGGAACGCCAGAGCTAACAGGTAGTTTGGTTGACAGAGTTGTATTTATTCGCACATATTGGTATCGTGAGGTCAAATAACTTCCGAACCATTCTATAGCGGATCTGGACGCGCCCATGTCCTGTAACTTAGCAAGAAGTATTTGATGGTCAATACTGTCGAAAGCTTTGCTTAGGTCAAGAAGGACAACTTCAGTTAGTTTCTTTTTGTCAATGGCATTTAGGATTTCGTCTGTTGTTTGAATGACGGATGTTTCCGTTGAATGCCACTGTTTATTTCCGCTCTGTTTGGATGATAGACGGTCTCTTGACAGTAGATAAGATGTAAGCTGATTGTGAGCGACACGCTCACAGACTTTAGAAAGGACAGGGAGCAGTGAAATCGCTCTATTATTGTTTGGAATGTCGTGGTCTCCAGCCTTGGCTATCAGGGTTACTTCAGCTGTTTCCAGGCCAAAGGAAAGGTGTCAAACTCAAAGGTAGCGTTAATAATAGACGTTAACGATGGCAAGATAGCAGGTAAACAATCTTTGATTACATGGATCGGAATTTTATCAGTCCCAGGGGCTTTACCACTCGCCATTGATGTGACTATTTTTTGTACTTGTTCGCACTTCACTGCGTTGAAGGTGAACTGCTCTGACATTGGGTAGATTCTCGGAATAAATGAACATTGATTGAGAGTATAACTCGATTCCTCTGCTAATTTAGTAATTCTATCGATGGTACTCTTTCCCACGCGGGAAAAGAAATTATTGAACTCATCAGCAACAATTTTGTCATCTTTGGAGTAATTCCTTTGAGAGGCGGACTCCTTGGGTATGCACAAACGGATTGCTTTCCAGAGGCAGTTAGAGTTGTTTTTGTTCAAAAACAAGTGTGAAACGGAAAACTAATAAAACGGTCACAAGAGATCGAAATTCATAAAAGAGCAGTAAGTGACCGTAGGAGACAAACATTATTACAACGGAGTTTGGCGTGCGCTGCATGTTACTTTAAAGGTTACTGACGGATCTGCGTCATACCTTCGTAGACCGACCAATTGGATTACTCCGTAACCAGAGTGCCGGGCATCCAAATCGTTGCATGAAACCAGTGCAGTCGCCACTCGCACGTCACGCTCAATGGCCCTATTGCACGCTTACTTGTTTGATTTTCGAGGAAAAATGAGACTGCTCGTAGTCTAATAAGGTTTCCGAAGATTTGAAGATACGATTTTTCACTGATAGAGTGAGAAATGCTTGTAATCTAGTGCACTTTGTAATTAATATAAGTTAAAACAATAAAGTAAATAATATAGCGATGAAGATGTATAGACTGAATGGTGCGCAGACATTTTATAGACTACTGTGCCTTTATTAGGAGCCAATTTAGTAGGACGCAATTTAGTAGGACGCAATTTAGTAGGAGCCAATTTAGAAGGACCCAATTTAGTAGGAGCCAAGTGCAAAGCAGTTGTTGTCTCAACATTAGGATTTTGTTTTTCTTTGTAAATAAAAAATCATGTTATTATCTGGATTCATTCAATTTTTCTATCAGTATTACTGCTAAAACATACAGTATTCATGTCTGAATATAAGATCTTAGAATTTTCCGTTAATCACGTTTTGACGCTACGCAGAATTTGCTTACCTCGCATAACAAAGAAATAAACTTTACTTGCATGAAAATTTATAGCAGTAAATGACGTCTTCCACGTAAGAAAAGGAGGTGCCACGCACCTCTTAGAAGGCTTAACATGATTGACTGAGTAAACAATAGAACTAAAAACGAACAATGAACCTAGCCCTTAACACAACTTGGGGTGCGTGAAACAGAGAGCAAATAAAATTACAGGTTCTGTAAAGGAGCGTGGCTTTTGAAGAATATTATAAAAGACTAGTAGTAATCAAAGATTATGAGAGTGCGTTCGACGCCGTATAAATGTTTATACAGATACCTTACATGTAAATGATTTCCCTTGCTGACTCTCGACCTCTAAAAACCAACCTTTTTCATCAACAACCGGGGTTTTACAGAAAGATATTTCAGTGATGAAGTCCATGCCAGTAGTCTGATTGAAGACTGCGTTGCGTGACGGCACCAGTTTCCGTAGACTCACAAGTTTAATAGGACTAAAAATTTACATTAGCTTTCAAATTTCGTGCTAAATATTGTCACATTGACTTGTAATATTTAAGCGTAAACGCTAATTTGTAAAAGGATATTTTTTTCGAACATTATTCTACGCAGGACGCTCAAATATAACCGAGTAAACATTTGCAATCACGTGCTCGTTGATCGCGTAAACAAACTCCGTGCGACTGATTCGAATATTTCCCCTGGCCTGATTAACAAAGTACACAGTATTTACATTTCCGCTCACATTTCCGTTCCCTGGTTCAGGTTCACTCTTATGGATCTTTCCTTCAGAGTACTCTTCCACTGATTCCAAATAGTATTCGACCAGATACTACTGACCTTTTCCGTCGCAATTGGAACTAAATCCACAAATGCGATCAAATACAGCCCGGGGATTTTCCACAGTTAACATCCCAAAGCCTAGGCGATCGTGTTCGTGAACATATAAAATAAACAAGCTCATCGTGAGCTCGAACGAACGTTTAAATAACATCATACAGGAAAGGACTATTGAATATAATACTACTCAGCCTCAAAATTCCACGGCGAAAGAATGAGATCGAGAGCACATTGAAAGAAGGACCAAAGTCTACATTGCCTGCTCACGTGCTCACATGTTCGTCAAATGTCTCACTTACGGTATCAGTTTACTGGCCGTGACATAGTTAATAACTATGCCGTGACATGCCTGTGCTAAAATTAAGCGGGGTGGCCATTTTTGCGCCCTTACAGGAATGTGGATTTTCCAGCCTATAACCGTACGCAGGGCAACCAACTCTCCATAGTCACGCAACAAAACTAGGCTTGCGTTCCACTTCGTCGAGCGCAAACAACATTACGGCATTGTTTTCTACAACATGTAATTTACGTTCCTACACCTTTTGCCGTTCCGATGACCAGAGTGTGCATTACACTTAAGGGGCTGTCTCTCTAAGAACCACCCACTCAAATTCGCTGAAAAAAATAATTTTGCCTGAAACTCTGGCAACTGAAAGACTTTACCAAGGTAAGAATAAAAAGAGGTTTGGTTTGATTTGAAATGATTTTCTAGTCGCATCAGGAGCCATTTAATATTTCGCATTTTTCGTGAATTGGAGCTGTAAATTATTGCATTCGCAACATCTAGTAATGAGTGATATGTCATTTTGCATATAAACCTTTCTGGTTTTCCGCGAGACTAACCAATTTTGTCTTTATTTACGTGGCAAGACGAAATCAAGCATATTACTGAACACTATTAAACGCCATCGAACGATTATGGCTGGAAATGGCCTTCATCGGGATTTAGAAACTAATTTTTAAAACTTGGGACCTAGCTGAAACATCTAGTCTACACAGCTGTAAAGTGTAGTCCTTTATCGGCAAAAAATATGCAAAAAAGCCCTGTACGATTTCAGTATTTCAAAAGTTATGGCCGTTTGTATCAGCACATGTACGAGCATTTCCGACACTCGAGCCTATATCAAAATCGACCTATCCGAGCAGATTGTATTATAACTACAGCTTACCTGCCTCGAAACTACGGTTTATTTCCAACTTTAGTCATTTTCCAAGCCTTCACGTTGTTGAATTCAATAGCAGTGTCGGCAAATAGGTAGGTTTACCCTTCGAAACTTGAGCCAGGCTTCATCAAGTTTCTTGGAGGCGAAGCTCGACTCCATGCCCACATTTTGGGCTAAAATACCCTATTGAAACATCGTATCAAAACTGGATTTCTTCAAAAATCAGATAGCAAACTATCCAAGCGTGGTATAAAGGAGTAAAACGAACGTTGAAGGCTTAAATTTTGAGGAAATCACCCCATTTAGATCGCTAGAAGCTGTGTACTGTACAATCAGCGGTCTCTTCTCTTTTGTGCGGACCTCTGTGGAAACAGCAACACCGACACCGATACCCATCTTCCAGCGATCTACACGGGATGATTCCTTCAAATTTTAAGCCTTAAAAGCATGATTTTCTCCTTGATACCAGACTTGGTTAGTTTGCTTTCTGATTCTTGAAGAGGTCCAGCTCTGAAACGGTGTTTCGATAGGGTATTTTAGCCCAAAATGTAGTCATGGAGTCGAGCTTTGTTCGCTTCCAAGAAACTCGACGAAGCCGTGCTCAAGTTTGTTCACGCAGATAAGAAGTAGTTATAAAAAAATCTGCTCGGATAGGTCGATTCTGATGTGGGCTTGAGTGTCGGAAATGCTCGAACATGTGCTGATAAAAGCGGTCATAACTTTTGAAATACTGAAATCCTACAGGGCTTTTTGCATATTTTTGCCGATAAAGGACTACACTTAACAGCTGTGTAGACTAGATGTACTATGTTTCAGCTAGGTCCCAAATTTTAAAAATCAGCTTCTAAATGAAGGCCATTTCCAACCATCGTTCGTTGGCGTTTAAGAGTGTTCAGTAATATGCTTGATTTCGTCTTGCTACTTAAATTAAGACAAAATTGGTTAGTCTCTCGGAAAACTAGAAAGGTTTATGTGCAAAATGACATAAGACTATCAGTTTTTACGAATAAAATATTTTACAGCTTCACGAAAAATGCCAATTTTACGCTTTTGGAGACGGCGGGACGGGCCTTGACGAGGCGAAATATTAAATGCCTCCTAATGCGACTACAAAATCATTTTGAATCAAAACAAATCTGTTTTTATTTTAACCTTGGTAAAGTATTTCAGTTTCCAGAGTTTCAGTTCTTGAATCATGGCAGTCAGAGTTCGATCTCATTTGCTGTCCAAGAGATTTTCCTACCTAGGCGTACAACGAAGATATATCTTCCAAACTTCGCATATATTTTGTCTAGTACGAAGCAGCAATTAAACGCTCCATTGCCCAATCTCCAAGCGTTGAGAAAACAGAAGACCAGACCAGTAACATATCGTGAAGAAATTTAGAATTTTGGCCTGGGTTGAAATATAGTTATTTTAAATGAGTACTTGTATGTGTGATCACAAGAGTTGAACGGGTCTCAGGAATAACGCTATTGTCTTGAATCTTAATAAATTTGCAGTAGTAAGGTAATGGTTCGACAAATACCGGTGGGTACTTCTGGTGCCAGCTCAGCCTCCTCGCCGATAGGATTTATGTGGTTATTTGGGCGTTGGGCGATTTGCTTCACTTACTACTGAAAGAGCTGCAAAAAATTCCATTTGAACGTTAGGCGGTATTCAATATAAGATGGAGCAGCAGCGGCTTCGCGAAATGGTCCAGAATGTTCTGGACGAACCAATCCTGAAAGAGTGAAACGACGGTTGCTGAAACCGCTTAAACCTAAGGAAGAGGACTAATCAGCTGCTACAGTAGCTTCTGGAGAGTTATCAGCAGCTTCCCATTGTTTTTCAAACAATGAGATTGAATGACTAACATGCGCTCAGCAGCGAAGCCCTTCCCCTAACATTTTGAAAGGGAACATACTTAAGATTAGAATGTTCTCAGTCCCCTATTTTTCCGTACTTGAGATCGCAGATGTCGATCGAGGAGGCGAACGGCCATCATCTTGGTTTCTTGATGTGAGCGAAACTGGGGAGAGTACGAAATGCACGCGAGTGGGTGTGGTGGAGGGCACGGCAGGAGAAAAAAAATAGGGAGACTCGTAACAGTTTCACTCTGTCTCGTGTTCAGAGGAAGAAGAGAAGCCTTTCACTTTAAGATCCAACTGGTTTGATTTGAGTTGATCTTCTCGATGATGCTACGTAGCGGCACAATTACCAGGCAGGAAGGTCTGCCTGAACAACAACCAAACGAACTTTCTTTCGTTTGCTTCGCGAAAACGAAACTTTGATAGATTAAATTCTTTTCAAACCCAGTTAGAAGAACCGCCGAAACATGTTTTGCCCCGAATAAATGATAAACGACCTCTTTTCCCTCGTGCTATAACACCAATTCTCGAAGACAAGAAGCAGACGGACGATCAAAATCAAAATATTCTTCAGAAAATTCTTCTAAAATCGATGCTATTTTGGCCAAAGCCGCGATGTGATGAATGTCACTTGTCAACGCTACTCTTCGATGAACTCTATTGTCCCTTCGACAAATCAGGTGTTGCCGTTGCTGGAGCAACTAACGCCGCTATCATCAGACGGAAGAAAGCTGTTACAGTCTCCTTATTTTTCCTTCTCTCTTCCCTCATGCCATTAACCCACAGCTGCTTTCACAATGTTATGACGAAATTCATGATCACTAACAGGACAGACGCAGGAAAAACTGACGTCAATTTGGTAATTTGCGAATATCGGTGGTAAATTAAGAATTCCTTTTTGACTAGGCGTCGTCGTCTTGATGCTTAAGTTTCCCTGTTTCAAACCTAATGAACAGTGAAAGAAGGAACAGTGAAACAAGCACAAAGCAAGCCTAACAAAAAGGAGGCTAAGAATGCAAAAAAGGCAGTGCTATGAAACGTCTTTTAAAAATCAAAACATATAAAATGACTTACGGCCGCATTTTCCCCCAATAGCTCATTTCCGAGTTCCCTTGTGCCTCTGTTTCAAAGCGAGTCTAAGTGCGAAACCATTTTATGAAAATGACTTTGATTTGAATGAAAATGAAACTGCATGCAGAACTCATTTTCATATGAATGGTTTCAAACCTAGACTCGTTTTGAAACAGAGGCACAAGAGAACTCAGAAATGGCCAATTCTTCCCACCTAGTTCGGAGAAAGTCGCTTGAGCTTTCCACGTATCGCGCAAATTAATAAATTGACTACTTTGTCTAATATACAAATCTAGCCAAGCCTATAAAAGCGGTCGGGTTGTTGAAAGCCGGATTAATCTAACGCAGGATGAGCCAGAATTTTCAATTGAGGTTGGTAACTTTCTTGCAAGCCGTTTCTGTATATATATATATTTTTTATGTTTAAAGTTTGAACAACCTCAAATACCAAAAAAAGGTGTAAACATTTTTCGACAATAAGATTCATTCCTTGGTTAAATTTAAATTCCTGTGTTAGCGTTAACCGACCTCCGAAAAAGCCGGCCCTATTTACAAGTAGCTACCTGACATAAGCCCGCGATCCAATAGGAAAAAGCTTTTGGTCTGCGGCAAACTTAAAAAAACACGTGACATCGATGAGCTCTAAGCTTAAGTCCGCGATATTTTTGACAGGTGTTAGTTGGTCATAACATGGATGTCTAATATCAAAGGACATTACATATATAAACCAAGGTTGCAAGTTTCTTTCAACAATAAACCCACGGTCTGGTCAGTACCTAACGCATGCGCACAGCCATTTCACTGAGGCAGTGGCAGCCATGGACAGCTGTTTTGGCCTTGTTGGGCCTCATCAGCATGGCATAACCGTCGGGCGGAAATAGGACTAAAACGCCTTACGTAGTCTGCTCTTTACTGCCGAGGCCAGCCGTTCATACAACACATGTGGGAGCTGGTGGCTGGGAACTGCACGACAGTTCTCCCACGGCATGCACTGAGAAGGTGGATCAGCCTTAATTGCCGATCGGTGTGTCAGTAAATTTTGTGTAACAACAACAAAAGCGAGCCCACGAGAAACAACACTAGTCATGACAATCTTGAGAAAATCAACTGATGGGTTTCCATTTCTTTCCTATACGAACACGGAGCTCTGCTATAACAGCCTTGTGAAGCGCTTTATGATCAGTTGAAAAGTGTTCAGATGGTGTTGAATGCATCACCAAGTAGAGAGCCACCAATAAGGTTCTTCAATCCCGCCATCCTGACCAGAATTTTCCATCAACCCCGAAATCCCAACGATTTTTATTGGCTAATCCCGGCGGTAGTTCCTTACCTCAATGTTAAGTAACGGTCTATGTAAGAAGGGGGCAACCACGCGGCAAGGAATGCAGAAAGGTGCTAACTTTTGCACAACATTGCTATTCTATCATACTTCTGATTGGCTCAATCAGCAAAACTTACCAAAACTTCAGGTAGCAGCATATTTATTTATCTTTAATTGATCAACTATTTTCATTTGAACAAAATCTCTTCTGAATCTAAATATCACAGTAATCCTATATGGGGAACATTGAAAAATTGGAGGCTTTTATTGTCTTTGTTTACGACTGTTGTGATTGGTTGAAATGTTTACACACAAAGAAAACTACCTTTCAGAATAGAGTTTACATACATTTTATTTCATAAACCTGCTTTCCATCAGTTGATAAATTCTTGGTCTGAAAACACAACCATTTCAATGTGGGGAAATCTTATTGCCGCAGAACAATAGAAAATGGTACAGTTCTTACCTGGAAAGGAAAGCCCGAGTCAGAAAATGCAACCGTTTTGTAGCAAAAGGGGGGTCATGGTCCCAGGCGTTCCATGCGTAGACCGCGAAAACTGGGACGAGAAACGCGACATTGCTTGTGAAAGTGTTACAAGTATTGCGCCATATACATTCATCTCGCATACATAAGATGTCGATTTTTTTTTCTGAAAGGGTCGGTCCTCGAATTATATTCCTTCAAAAGCCAGCCAGGTAAGCTCATGCTCGAAAAATGTTTCTCGTGGGATAACAACTGAGCTGATCGCATGTGGCTTTTACTGTTATTTAATATTTTCAGTAAACAAATCATATTGCAATAAAAACGAACTATATACGAAAACGTCTTTGGACTCGTAGCTTCGCATAAAATCTGTTGATCTCAAAAATTTTTAAAGATA
>JAHPZR010047578.1:45000-48391 GCA_019787425.1 Platygyra sinensis | reverse complement strand
ATACATTGTTTATTCACTTATGTCCAGAGATGCAGGCTAATGAGATTCAGTGCTCTTTATGAATACCGGGTAAGCATCACAAAGTGTCATTTTCATAAAAATTCTTTTTCTTTGGCCATCGTAGCTTAATGAGAAATAGCACACAAACTGCAGTTACAAACATGACAATAAAACGCATGTTGGAAAACAAAATTATTTAACTTTAACTTGACGTTTCGTATGTTTCGACATACATCTTCAGAAGTGACCGTTAGCAATACAAGTAGCAACTAAGTTTAAATTTTAGATAAGTGACGAAGTAACAATAACAATGACAAAAGCTGAGCACAAAAAATATTTGCATACAAAAGATGCAAACTAATAGAGGTAAAGCTTTTCGCTGCTTACATTATCGTTTATGGTCGGTTTGAGTTCTTAAATTAGAAGAGTCTCCTTTATCTTGCAGTGGATATCAGAGCGACCTTTTGCTAATATTTCGAAGTGGTCCCATTTTGAAGTTGTGGCAGGAAAACTGAACATTTTAAAGGGATCACTAGTGCCTGTCATGCATCTGCTATCGCAGACCACGTTGCGTCAACTGGTCACAACTTAAAATGGGACCACTTCGAAATATTAGCAAAAGGTCGCTCTGATATCCACTGTAAGATAAAGGAGACTCTTCTAATTCAAGAACTCAAACCGACCCTAAACGATAATGTAAGCAGCGAAAAGCTTTACCTCTATTAGTTTGCATCTTTTGTATGCAAATATTTTTTGTGCTCAGCTTTTGTCATTGTTATTGTTACTTAGTTACTTATCTAAAATTTAAACTTAGTTGCTACTTGTATTACTAACGGTCACTTCTGAAGATGTATGTAGAAACATACGAAACGTCAAGTCATTTTCATATTACTTCATATTTGCCAGAATTATATGTGTTTTGGTGACTTTATAGGAAAGGGGACACTTTGTGATGCTTATCATAAAGAGTATGCATCTCATTAACCTGTATTTCTGGACATATCTCTGTTTATTACACTGCATAGAGTTGTAATCCACAGGAGAGCTTTTATAAGAAAGGAGCAAATAAAGCTAGCATAATTTACTTAGTATCCCCTCCCTCCTTCCCTCAAGTGGGAGGTGCAGTGCCCTCATGTTTAGTGCACTCAGTTCTGGTTGGAGGCCTGGCTAAGGAATTGTATTGTGTTCTTGGGCAAGACACTTTACTCTCACAGTGCCACTCTCCGCCCAGGGGTATAATTACAGGTTAATGCACTCAGCAAGTGAATTTATTATCAGGATTTACCAGCACGAGTTCACTAACAATGAAAGAGAAATTTCAATACCGCATGAGGCCACCTTGTGCGGTATTGAAAATTTCAAGTTCACTGTTGGTGAACTTGTGTAGGTAAATCCCGATAATTCATGAGCAATGACTGCATTAACATTTTTATTATTCAAAATTGAGTACACTGGAAACAAAAACTCAAACTTTGAAGTGCCTATGAAGTAAAAAATAATTGCTGCTTATTTGAAAGGTTTTTCAAAGTAAAGAAGAATGGCATTTTCCTTTTGGGAATATCATTTTTACTTTTAGAGATATTTACGTTTTTGTATTATGCAAATGCGGAAAGTGTTGACGTCATAGGTGGTTCCATTAAAACAGTACAACACTCAATCAAGAATATCTCCAGAAATATTGGAGCAGTGTTCTTCAAACTTGGCACCAGAAACATATATCACAAAAAAAAAAAGAATGGCACCTACTATGTTGTTGCCATGGCAACACTCAGCTCCAGTCTCCTTCTGGGAAAAACCAAATATCCCCAATTGCAATCTTTTAAAGTGGGACAGAGGGCCTAGCTCGGCACAAAAATGGTTCCCATATTGCCTTAACTATCCCCACTAGGTTGTTGTGAGTGGATGGTCCTTGTTTAGGATAAAATCTAGAAATTTTAGTCTCAATTAAAACAGGACCAGCGGCATAACTGTTGTCATGGCAACAGCACAACAGGTGTCATTTGGCTTCTTCTGTGATGTACAGTCCTGATGCCAAGTTTGAAGAACACCGCTTTAATATTTCCAGAGATGTTCTATATTGAGTGCTGTACTGTATTAGTGAAACCACCTATGACGCCATCACTTTACTCACAAAAACGTAAATATCTCTAAAACCATAGTTAATCTATTAACTATGCTAAAACGAAAAAAAGATATTCTAAAAAGAAAAACGCCATTCTTCTGTACTTTAAAAGGCCTTTCAAATAAGCAGCAATCATTTTTTTCTTCATAGGCACTTTAAGTCAGCAAAGCCATGGTGTAATGACAGTGATGTGTTGAATTTACACCACAACTATTACACCAAATACAAATCAACCAATCAGAAAAGCAGAATTCGTACAGTGTATGAGAGTTGAATCATAAATGAATTTAATGCTGGGTTTAATGACAGAGAAGCATCTTATCCAGGGGGAGTCAAAATACTCCAAGTCACTTCATTTTTTACTTCATATGCACTTTAAGTCAGCAAAGCCATGGTGTAATGACAGTGATGTGTTGAAATTACACCACAGCTATTAAACCAAATACAAATCAACCAATCAGAAAATCAGAATTCGTACAGTATATGAAAGTTGAATCATACATGAATTTAATGCTGGGTTTAATGACAGAGAAGCATCTTATCCAGGGGGAGTCAAAATACTCCAAGTCACTTCATGCTACAGAAACCCAAGATAAGGGCTGGCCTGATGGGCCACTTGGCTCATATGCAGACCTTTTGTTTTTTACCTCTTACATACAAAATTGTTTAACTTGTGGAATAAGTTGTATGATATGAGATCTTGATATTTAACTTAACCCTTGAAAAAACCTGCCCTCAAAAATGCAATAGAATTCATATCCTAAAGTAATCCCTCTGATCTCCTAATCACTTTTTTCCTTGGGTTTCCCTCCCTCTCGATCCTCACCCCAGAATACATGTACCGGTAAGTTTAGCAGCTTGTCTTTTATTTGTTTCTTTATTAAAGGTTCCATATGAGATAGTGTCTGTTGGTAATCCTGTACAAGTGATATGCAGAGCACAGTCCTCCAATGTCGCAGCACTACCAGTGTTCTCCTCCTCCTCAACCTCACCTATCTCCCTAAGCACGCCTCATCCAGTCACAAGCAGTGTGAATGGGACTTCTGTGACAGCTGCCTCAGTGTTAAGTTCATCTGTGGCAGGAGGCGGTGCTAAGAAGAGACGGAGGAGAAGTGTTGGCCCTCTCTCTCCTAACAGGACTGTACTGCAGTACTGGTTTAACAATTCCGCAGGTGACCGCACTCATTATCCATTAGTATACTTAGTTCCATATAGTTCCTTGGCTGTTCAAGATGTGATGTAAACAAAAAATTTATATTACCTTTCCGA
>JAHPZR010047578.1:35000-40000 GCA_019787425.1 Platygyra sinensis | reverse complement strand
GCCAGCATTTCTTTGCATTTGGTAAATATCCAAGTTGTGGCGCGTCTGTGACTAGCTCGTCCCACCATATCTTAAGCTCTTCCAGTGTTCCTGATGCACTCACGTCGTCGGCAAACCAACCGATTGCCCCGCTGAGCTAGAGGGATAAAGCTGAGTTATAAGCGGCTGGGGACTAACTGCATAAAGTCCCATTGCTATTGGATCACCTTGTGTAGTTCCCTCTGCTGATTTGATCTCTTTACCTCCTATTATGAAAAGGCGCGCTGGTTCTCTGTAGGTATTTATAGCGAAGGTTGCTAGAGTTGGGCAAATAATTCTTATAGTTTTATTGTGCATAACTGCAGATCTATTCAAAGAATTGAAGGCGTTTGAGGCGTCAATGAGTAAAACTGTGTCGTTGTCGTCAGCTTCAAACATTTTACGCGTGGCATGAATTGCTGCTTCACTTCCGCATTTGAGACCTGCGCAGACCTGAAGTGAGCCTGAGGCATCAATAACATCTTGTTTGAGATTTTTCATTACGCATTTCGCCATGATTCTCCTTAAGACCTCTCCAACACCGATTGGTCGCACCGCACCTTCGCCTTTATCCAGAGGGATCAAGCGGCATGCCACTAATGGTTCGATGGTGTGGGGATCGATGTATTCTGTACACAATTTCCTGGTCATGGTGACCAGAGCATCAAATAAGCTAGTGCTGGAGGACTTGAATGATTTGCAGTCGAGAATTCTCTTAAATTCCGTTGCATCCACGCCCGACGGACCTCCTGATCCTTTTGTTCTGATGGCAGCACCTCTGATCATTTCCCCATCGATCTGTTGGTAAAGGCAATCGGGAATATCCTCTTTCGGACCAAACAGCAGAGATCCCAGTCTGGCTTCTTGAGGTACTGAATGTTTTTCCTGGAGTTGCTCCATGACGTCATCAGAAAGAGGTAGAGCGCCTGAATGCTGTCATTGTCGCTTAAGTAACGTAGAGCGGCAATAATCTGACCCTTGATCACGAGTTTAGCAAATTATCTTTGCTTTATTTGGTGGTTCGATTTTACGGGATCTGCCGATGCGTTGTTGAATCATCCTCCCTTCTCGTATGAGCTGATCTATATCTCCATTCTTCCTTAATGCTACGCGCCTCGTCAGACACTCCTTAGGGTCTTTTGTCTTCGACTTCTGACTTGGTTTTTGTAAACACACTGCTAAGAGAACAAAGGCAGCTTTTAAAGCAATGTGTTGGTTTTCTGATCCATTATGTGCATTGTCAGTTGGTCAATAAATTCTTTTCCAATTTTGCCAATAATAACAGTAATAATAATAATAAAATTTTTTTCATTAATGATAAAAGACTTAAGTAACTTTATTTTGTTTGCAATAATTTTATTACTACATGCCTTTACAAGAAGTCAAAACAACTTCAAACAACATTATTGCTTTACTTACTCCTTTATGATTAAATTTATCGTTTGAATTCGCGCTGTAAAACCGCATATTGGGATCGGAGCTGACCTTTTGGTGGCTTGTTGGTTTTCCCTTCTAAGCTAAACAAAAATACACGTCTGTGTCACAAAAACATTTGCTCAGTTCCCCTTTAATTTCATGAAAGTACTATCAGAATGTGCATGGCATTTGGTAATTAAATTGTGACGCCACTTAGTGTAAAATGTTTAAAATGTTCACAAATCCCAAGGAGCTAGACCGGTGGCTAAAGTAGAATGGATACAAACTCAGCGATTTCCTCTATTTATGATTTTCGTCAACAATAAAAGTCGTAACCATTAAAAAAAATAAAGTCAAGAATCTGGGATATTATAGATAATCAACCTCGCCAAAATTTATGTTTGTGCGGTTTTTCATTAGCAAGCGTTATGTGGAAAGTGTTTTACCCAGATTTAAAGAGCTTTGTCTGGAGATGCCATGTTGGTGTCCCTTAATTAACAGAAACATTTGTCTTTAAATTTTGCTATTGAAGCGAAAAGCTATTTCTCTAATAGGGCCCGGTTCAGATGCCGCACTTCACATGAGCCGAATCGAATTCAATGAATTAAGTTCATGTGAAGTACGGCGTCTGAATCAATTCGAAACAGCTAATGTAATTCGGATCGGCTTAGCCGTTCTTCACGCCTGGCTCAGCCGGGAATAACGGCTGTGGACCGGCTTTGATTCAGACGCCGATCTTCACATGAACCGAACCAAATACATAAATTAATTTAATGTATTTTTAATGTATTTTGAAGACCTGAGTATGTACAGAAGCACATCAAAATGGCGGGTTTTGCTCGTCAGAGAAGAAGCCGATAACTGCAGTTTGTGTTTTCCTGATTTGGCGTGCAAATTTGCAGCCTCCTTGGTAAACGGCATCAAAATTGGGAAATTAAACGAGACTTACCTGTAAGTTGAAGTTTGATTGAAATTCTACCGTGGCATTTGCAGGAATGAGGAGGTCATGTGAGATAGCAAGCATGTGCTATCCGAGCTCAGTCTTGAAAGCAGTTGGTGTGGCTTTGGTGGTACAGGAAATGAGGTCAGTATGAAGAATGTGAGGGCCCAGGGACGGGTGGGATGTGACCTCCTCATTCCTGCAAATGCCACGGTAGAATTTCAATGAAACTTCAACTTACAGGTAAGTCTCGTTTAATTTCCCAATTCTACCTCGCATTTGCATACAATCGGAGGTCACGTGAGATTTCAAAGCTCAAAGCCACAGCAAATGAACAAGCATAATAACTGTAACAACATGGCATGTATTTAATGGTACTCCTTTCATGACATTACCATTAACAAGTGCGAATGTAAGCACAATGAAACAGAATATGATAAGGAACAACTACCAAAACAATGGCAAACTCCAAACAAAATTACTGGTTACTGCTAGAAAGTACAGCCTCGGCAAAATTACTTTCATTTGTGATAGGGCGATCATAAAATTTTGCAAAGGTGGAGTCTGAGCGCCACCCAGCAGTGTTCATAATCTCATGAATAGGAACATTAGCAGCTTTAGCAGCTGACGTTGCTGCACCCCTAGTGCTATGGGGTTTGAACACTGAAGTATTGATTCCTGCATCTTTCATAGTTTGTCTAATCCATCTAGATATTGTGTCTTTAGAGGCAGGTCCATGAGGTGCTACATAGCAAATCAGCAGCTACTTTGTGCTTTTTCTGAGGTTGTCCTTTCTATATAGGCTGTCAAGAGTTCAACAACACAAAGTCTTTTATCCACATTATAACTGGTAAAAGTGATAGGAAATAAGTGTCTGTTTTGGCCACCTTTTGCACTGGTTTGCTTTAAGAGAGAGGAGATGTGGAATATATACTTTCCAGGCGATGTACTCATTTCCTCCAGGGATAACTTTTGGAGAGTTTGGGTTCTCTGTGCTGAGAGGAGTACCATAAGCATGACTAGTTTCTGAGTGAGCTGCTTTAGAGACAAGTTTCCAGTGGTTGGAAAAGTTTTCAAATGGTTTAGCACAATCTGAGGATTCCAGGTCTCAGTATAGCGAGGCAGGGCTGGTTTTTGATTGAATAAACCAGTCATAAACCGTGACACGAGTGGGTGATCACCCACTTTTACGCCATCTATTTTGACGAGGCTGTACTTTCTAGCAGTAACCAGTAATTTTGTTTGGAGTTTGCCATTGTTTTGGTAGTTGTTCCTTATCATATTCTGTTTCATTGTGCTTACATTCGCACTTGTTAATGGTAATGTCATGAAAGGAGTACCATTAAATACATGCCATGTTGTTACAGTTATTATGCTTGTTCATTTGCTGTGGCTTTGAGCTTTGAAATCTCACGTGACCTCCGATTGTATGCAAATGCGAGGTAGAATTGGGAAATTAAACGAGACTTACCTGTAAGTTGAAGTTTCATTGAAATTCTACCGTGGCATTTGCAGGAATGAGGAGGTCACATCCCACCCGTCCCTGGGCCCTCACATTCTTCATACTGACCTCATTTCCTGTACCACCAAAGCCACACCAACTGCTTTCAAGACTGAGCTCGGATAGCACATGCTTGCTATCTCACATGACCTCCTCATTCCTGCAAATGCCACGGTAGAATTTCAATCAAACTTCAACTTACAGGTAAGTCTCGTTTAATTTCCCAATTTTGATGCCGTTTACCAAGGAGGCTGCAAATTTGCACGCCAAATCAGGAAAACACAAACTGCAGTTATCGGCTTCTTCTCTGACGAGCAAAACCCGCCATTTTGATGTGCTTCTGTACATACTCAGGTCTTCAAAATACATTAAAAATACATTAAATTAATTTATGTATTTGGTTCGGTTCATGTGAAGATCGGCGTCTGAATCAAAGCCGGTCCACAGCCGTTATTCCCGGCTGAGCCAGGCGTGAAGAACGGCTAAGCCGATCCGAATTACATTAGCTGTTTCGAATTGATTCAGACGCCGTACTTCACATGAACTTAATTCATTGAATTCGATTCGGCTCATGTGAAGTGCGGCATCTGAACCGGGCCCTATTAGAGAAATAGCTTTTCGCTTCAATAGCAAAATTTAAAGACAAATGTTTCTGTTAATTAAGGGACACCAACATGGCATCTCCAGACAAAGCTCTTTAAATCTGGGTAAAACACTTTCCACATAACGCTTGCTAATGAAAAACCGCACAAACATAAATTTTGGCGAGGTTGATTATCTATAATATCCCAGATTCTTGACTTTATTTTTTTTAATGGTTACGACTTTTATTGTTGACGAAAATCATAAATAGAGGAAATCGCTGAGTTTGTATCCATTCTACTTTAGCCACCGGTCTAGCTCCTTGGGATTTGTGAACATTTTAAACATTTTACACTAAGTGGCGTCACAATTTAATTACCAAATGCCATGCACATTCTGATAGTACTTTCATGAAATTAAAGGGGAACTGAGCAAATGTTTTTGTGACACAGACGTGTATTTTTGTTTAGCTTAGAAGGGAAAAACCAACAAGCCACCAAAAGGTCAGCTCCGATCCCAATATGCGGTTTTACAGCGCGAATT
>JAHPZR010047578.1:0-27500 GCA_019787425.1 Platygyra sinensis | reverse complement strand
TGATTTGTATTTGGTGTAATAGTTGTGGTGTAAATTCAACACATCACTGTCATTACACCATGGCTTTGCTGACTTAAAGTGCCTATGAAGAAAAAAATGATTGCTGCTTATTTGAAAGGCCTTTTAAAGTACAGAAGAATGGCGTTTTTCTTTTTAGAATATCTTTTTTTCGTTTTAGCATAGTTAATAGATTAACTATGGTTTTAGAGATATTTACGTTTTTGTGAGTAAAGTGATGGCGTCATAGGTGGTTTCACTAATACAGTACAGCACTCAATATAGAACATCTCTGGAAATATTAAAGCGGTGTTCTTCAAACTTGGCATCAGGACTGTACATCACAGAAGAAGCCAAATGACACCTGTTGTGCTGTTGCCATGACAACAGTTATGCCGCTGGTCCTGTTTTAATTGAGACTAAAATTTCTAGATTTTATCCTAAACAAGGACCATCCACTCACAACAACCTAGTGGGGATAGTTAAGGCAATATGGGAACCATTTTTGTGCCGAGCTAGGCCCTCTGTCCCACTTTAAAAGATTGCAATTGGGGATATTTGGTTTTTCCCAGAAGGAGACTGGAGCTGAGTGTTGCCATGGCAACAACATAGTAGGTGCCATTCTTTTTTTTTTGTGATATATGTTTCTGGTGCCAAGTTTGAAGAACACTGCTCCAATATTTCTGGAGATATTCTTGATTGAGTGTTGTACTGTTTTAATGGAACCACCTATGACGTCAACACTTTCCGCATTTGCATAATACAAAAACGTAAATATCTCTAAAAGTAAAAATGATATTCCCAAAAGGAAAATGCCATTCTTCTTTACTTTGAAAAACCTTTCAAATAAGCAGCAATTATTTTTTACTTCATAGGCACTTCAAAGTTTGAGTTTTTGTTTCCAGTGTACTCAATTTTGAATAATAAAAATGTTAATGCAGTCATTGCTCATGAATTATCGGGATTTACCTACACAAGTTCACCAACAGTGAACTTGAAATTTTCAATACCGCACAAGGTGGCCTCATGCGGTATTGAAATTTCTCTTTCATTGTTAGTGAACTCGTGCTGGTAAATCCTGATAATAAATTCACTTGCTGAGTGCATTAACCTGTAATTATACCCCTGGGCGGAGAGTGGCACTGTGAGAGTAAAGTGTCTTGCCCAAGAACACAATACAATTCCTTAGCCAGGCCTCCAACCAGAACTGAGTGCACTAAACATGAGGGCACTGCACCTCCCACTTGAGGGAAGGAGGGAGGGGATACTAAGTAAATTATGCTAGCTTTATTTGCTCCTTTCTTATAAAAGCTCTCCTGTGGATTACAACTCTATGCAGTGTAATAAACAGAGATATGTCCAGAAATACAGGTTAATGAGATGCATACTCTTTATGATAAGCATCACAAAGTGTCCCCTTTCCTATAAAGTCACCAAAACACATATAATTCTGGCAAATATGAAGTAATATGAAAATGACTTGACGTTTCGTATGTTTCTACATACATCTTCAGAAGTGACCGTTAGTAATACAAGTAGCAACTAAGTTTAAATTTTAGATAAGTAACTAAGTAACAATAACAATGACAAAAGCTGAGCACAAAAAATATTTGCATACAAAAGATGCAAACTAATAGAGGTAAAGCTTTTCGCTGCTTACATTATCGTTTAGGGTCGGTTTGAGTTCTTGAATTAGAAGAGTCTCCTTTATCTTACAGTGGATATCAGAGCGACCTTTTGCTAATATTTCGAAGTGGTCCCATTTTAAGTTGTGACCAGTTGACGCAACGTGGTCTGCGATAGCAGATGCATGACAGGCACTAGTGATCCCTTTAAAATGTTCAGTTTTCCTGCCACAACTTCAAAATGGGACCACTTCGAAATATTAGCAAAAGGTCGCTCTGATATCCACTGCAAGATAAAGGAGACTCTTCTAATTTAAGAACTCAAACCGACCATAAACGATAATGTAAGCAGCGAAAAGCTTTACCTCTATTAGTTTGCATCTTTTGTATGCAAATATTTTTTGTGCTCAGCTTTTGTCATTGTTATTGTTACTTCGTCACTTATCTAAAATTTAAACTTAGTTGCTACTTGTATTGCTAACGGTCACTTCTGAAGATGTATGTCGAAACATACGAAACGTCAAGTTAAAGTTAAATAATTTTGTTTTCCAACATGCGTTTTATTGTCATGTTTGTAACTGCAGTTTGTGTGCTATTTCTCATTAAGCTACGATGGCCAAAGAAAAAGAATTTTTATGAAAATGACACTTTGTGATGCTTACCCGGTATTCATAAAGAGCACTGAATCTCATTAGCCTGCATCTCTGGACATAAGTGAATAAACAATGTATCAGATGGGTCTTCAGTCAACAACTAAACAATGGAATTTTTGAATCAAACTAAAATAAAACAATGACTTTTTTTGCCTGTGTCTGCAAGCAGCAATGGAATTACTGGTATTCCTGATAAAATTGGCTAGTAACTGAAGGTTAAAGTGGTACTACGATCAAATTTTTACCCCTTGATATTTTAGGTGTATCACATAGAATCCCATGAAAGAATAAAAACGCCATCTACTGTTTTCAAATATCTGCATTAGATATTTAAGTTTGGATTACCATAAAATAATGCTTGAATAGGCCTCTTGCACTAAGAGGTCACGTGACCAATGCCTCCCTTAAACAATGAGTTGTAATCTTGCTGATGCTAAAAATTGACAGAACACATGAAAATTATCTTACACCCGAAATTTGAGAGGAAACGCATTCAAGGGAGATATTTTATGGTACTTTGATTTTTCAACAAATTAGTATGATTTGTATTAGCCGCCATGTTGGAGGGAATACTCTTGCCCTTTAACATGGCGACCAAAGCTACTTTTTGTTTATATCTTGTTAAATGTTTGATAGTTACGTTCAGATGTGCTATAAACATTACCACATCATCTTTTCAACATTTTTATTGAAGTTTAACAGCTAAATTTGTGTCAGAAAACGGTAATTCATAATTTTAAAAATCAAGTTTTGGTCATGTGACCAGCTACGGACTTTCTCATTTTAAGCAAATGGTGCGGGTTTGAAAAACCAGATCACTATTATTTTGTTTAAGAGATGACCCACGTTTCAAAGGTAAAATCATGTAACTTTCATTTTCATAAAAATGATGTTAGCGCCCAGGCTGCTTATTTAATTTTCTAAGGCGAGAAGGAGCGCTAATTCGAAGGGGGGCACTTATTTGAAGGGGGCCGCTTATTTTGTTTATCAATTTTTAGCCTCAAAATGACACTAGCTTTATTTCTATTTAAAACCAAGCAGCAAAATAAAAATTCAAAAACCTTATAGAAAACTACTTTGTTACTATTTCTATCAAGGAAATAAGAAGCAAACCTGTATGACTTTGAAAGGACATTATGTTTATACTATTTATTAAATCCATTTTGAAATCCCTGGTTATCCTTGCAATCTGATTGGCTCTCAGGGGTGCAATTTATTCACGAATCGCACTATTTTATGCTCTAACTCGCATCTTTTTCTCAACCAGTGAGAATGGGACAGTAAAACAAAACAACCAATCAGATTTCAAGGTTAGATTAACATAATCCATAAAATTTCAGGAAAATGAAAGACAAAGCCACTGTGTTGTGAATTTTGCTACTACAGGTTACCGGTATTGCCAAAACTTTGTTGTTGTTGTCTTTCTTTTTCAAAACAATTGATGAATTTAATTAATTACAGTTTCTGAATGATGACAATGAGCTCCTTCAGGCTAAAGCCCTTCTTCACAAGAAGTTTCCAACATTTAGTGTCCATTTAGACTAATATTTTGGGAGTTTTTACTTCAGCATCTCCTCAAGATCCGTATTATGCAGAGTCAGTCTAGAAAAACATAAACAAACAAAAACCACACAACAACAAATTCATAGCCATCAAGGTACATGTTTCCAGGTTCTCGGTAGTTTCAAACGAAGTAATTCAAGAGCTCAACTCTGTCCCTGTGAATAAATATACGTAGTCTTTCGACCCGCTTCACAAAACAGTGAATGAACGAATGTCTTCTGAAGCTGGCGCCCGTCCCAATCCCGCCATCTTGAAAAATATATCTTGAAACAAATGGCATAGCAGGAACTTGACAAGGTCTTAAGTCTACACCAAGGTCACAAAAGAAACCCTTAAAATCATGCAGAATGCCATTGAACGGTATCCATAGTGCCATTGAGCTATCCACAAGCTGGGCATTGTGCAGTCAAAGGAGTTTCACAACTCAAAAGAATCCATTGCAGAATTACACCGGCTGCACCCTCAAATTCCTTCTCCAAAGACAAGGAGAAGACGCGACCTCAGCCAGAGAAGAAAGGAAGGTCTCCCATCATTGATTTAGGCAAAGAAAGTCAAACTTTGATGCATGAAAGTGACTGTTTTCGTTCTCACATCAGCTGCTTGTTTGTTTGTTATGCTTGAGTGAGTCACATGACATCGTTTTGCATACTAAATAAAAGCGTTTCTGGTTCCGCTATTTCTAACAAACCAGCTCGGCTTGGAACAATACACCAAAATCTAAAATTTAAGGCCATAAAATTGTGCGATTTCAAAATGAATATAATAAAGTGGTAATTGAACTGAGTGGAGTGCAATTTTGGTCTGAAATCATACTTGTGATTTCAAATCGAACTCGCGCTGTGCGCTTATTCGATTTTGAAATCATGCATATGATTTCAGACCAAATTGCATTCCACTCAGTTCAATTACCATTATTTAACAATGTCACATTTCATTAAGGACATTTGCGCCCGAAAACTTCCCACACACAGATTTTCTTAAAACTTTGCCTACAGGTAGAAAATGATAAGATTAGATTAAAAACGTAAAAAAAATCGGTGGTCACCGAACTCATTTTCAAGATAAGACGCAGCACAGACCATAGCATTTCTAGGATTTCCAGTCATTCGAGGCAATTCTGGCTGGATTCATTACTATTGGCATATATTTAAGTTGAAGAATCATATCTAAGTTATGTGTGTTTAACACAGCACATATAGGCCTATTTGATAGATCTTTGCTTCATATGTCATTAAATTAGCTAAAATTAGTCTTAAAAACTACAACTTCTAAGTCACGCACACCTGTATCCATGTACCAATTCGACCCTATTTCAATAATTTATGAGAAATAATTAATACTTCCCATGTACAGATTTTTTTTTAGTATAATGGAAAGAATCCGAAAAGGAAGTGATCTGTCGAAAAAAAAGTGGGAGTGGGGTGGGGGTCACCGAGCATCCCACAAAAATATTTGCACACCAAGGTCATCACCTCTATATTTTGTTGAGTTTTCAACTCGGTGCGCACACTTGAAAATGACGTGGCACGCTCATGCCCAATGAATAGCATGTGCACTAGAGATGCGCAGTAGCAATGGGCGTGAATGTCCTTAAAAGAACCGTATAGACCATATACATCTTCGTATATTGTACCGAGTACCGAAACTCATTTTTTCTCTTGGGGGAGGGGGGGGGGGGGGGCGCTTATTACAAATTTTGAGCCTTAGGAGGGACGCTAATTCGAAGCAGGGCACTTATGTGAAGCTGGGCGCTAATTCGAGCATTTACGGTATGTGTAACATATGCAAATGAGGTGACTGATGACATCATACACTCAACCCAATGTTATCTCAAGTACATAAGTGGAGCTATCTTGGCCAATAGACCTTTTTCGCTTGTACATTTTGTTTTCCCAATACAGATCATGTGATGATACTCAGGAGATTTGATCCTTTGTCTTGTTCATTAAAAAGAGTACATGCAGACATATTCATGCTTGCATGTACCCTTTTTAATGAGCAAAACAAAAGATCAAATCTCCTGAGTATCATCACATGATCTGTATTGGGAAAACAAGATGTACAAGCGAAAAAGGTCTATTTGCAGTGCAGACCATTGGAATTTGGCAGGCTAATAATTCTACAGGACACATATCTGCGGCTATAAAAGTTCTTTTCCCATGGGAACTCACTCTTTTCCAGTCACCCACTTGATTTCAATATGCTAGTGATGTTCAGCTCGAAAAATGTTAAACAAGGCCACAAACTCAAGCTAACATAAAAAATAAAAATTCGAGCTGCCTGCTGAATCATGCATACAAGGCAGCATTTGCAAGTATGAAAATGGAGCACTGAAGGTGGCCAGAAATGCCTTTAAAATTGGGGAGGTCTGGAACCCAGTATGTTGCCATGTTAACAAAAATGTTAAGCTCATATTGTGGAACACATTTAGTAGAATCTTACTGCAAAGAATCAAACATTTCTGATACAAAATTAATTGGCTGAGATATCTTTTTTCATCATAATTGAACCAAATTTGGTTGAATATATGATGTCATCACTTCGCTAATTTGCATATTTTAAAAACTTGAATATCTCTGGAAGGAAAAGAGATCTTTGAAAATAGCAAATGGTATTTTTCTTCTCATATCTAGACTACTTGTTTATCTTTTAAAATAGCTTCAATAGGAAGATGCAAAATTCGTCATAGTACCACTTTAAACATTACTGTAAGTGAATATTCAGATGGATTATCAAATAATCACACCAGTACTCTCTGTGTTCATGGAAAGAAGGTATTCCATCCAAAGGCATAAGATACAAAAGTGGTGAGTCTTATGTTAATTAAATACCTGAGCTGTAACAGCATCAACACCAACCCTTGTCTCTGTGAATTCTAACTGTAACACCCCTAATGTGTTTCCTATGAAGACCAGCAGTCACACATTTCACACAATAACAAAGGTGAGCAATAAGCACTTAATGACTGGCCCCAAGGAAACAGTGAGTTTTATTTCCCTGAGACACTTAACATTTCCTGAGGCAAAGCCAAGGGGAACATTGAGGGTCGGGGGAAACAAAACTCGTTGTTTCCTGAGGGGCCAGTCATTGGGTGTTTTGGTATAACTCCCTCAAAAATAGAAAACACTGCAGAAAAAAATTATTTGCCTGACACCCTTGTATACTTTACAATGGCTGCACTGAAAAAAACAGTGGCTGTCAAAACCGGGCTGTCCTATCAAAACATCACAATAGTCTTTTTCTTTGCAGCTAACAAAAAATAGAGACAGTACTTCAGTTGCTTTGGCTTCTTTTAAATATGCCTAACTTGGAGAATTCTGGGTTTGACTTAATCAGGAACAGCATATTTGTAAGTTGTAAATTAACTTATGCAAATACTTTCTTACACCTGGCAACAGTGATCGAAGAGTGAGTTGCGGAATGTGGGCGACCCATTCTTGGTGCCAAATTTAAAGCTTATAGATTTTCCCTTACACCTGTATGTTAATCTGATGTGGTTTTGCTAACACAAATCCCTTCTCTTGAATAATGAATGTGGTCTCTAATGAGAAATATTGTCCTACTTCAATGGCTTTCTGACATCAGGCCGACTGACACAAGGTGCATGACCTGATCACATGCAAGTCAAAAGTTCAAGTTGTGGTTTCCCTAGAGAGTTAGTGGGTTTGTTCGCCCTTGGGAGTAAACCGAGTGACATGTTCTCCTCCAATAAGGAAATGTATTTGAGTTGGGGGGTGTAACAATCTTTATTCATGCTTGCTGTACTTCAGTCTATTCAATCTAGAGACACCACTGGCTTGAACAAAACAAATTTCTATCATGATGTGACTGACTTTCTTCACCACAGAGGTTTGGTGTGTTGCATGCATTCCATAAAACTCATTGTCATGTTTAAACTTGTTTGGAAGCTTTGCAAATTTGCTTTTTTTAAATGGGAAAATTACCTTTATCTGTTAAGTCTTTAATATGGTAATTTGAGCTTGACTACATCAAGTAAATCAAGGGTTTTCAAACAGTTTTAATGTATCTTTTTTTTTCAGATTTTTTACAGATGAATAGAAGCCTTAACTTTGGAACTCCTGCAGACAAATAATTATTTAATACACCCCGGAGTGATCTTAACTTTTCTCATCAACCAATTCCCATATGCCAAGTCCCACTACATCATAACCCCCACAACATCCCCCAACTCAAGGCAAAAAGCCTTAACAAGAGTTACTGGGTAATAAAGGAATCAACAAAAGCCGTAATCTGCTTACCAACTGACTCAACAACAGAACATTGAACATCAACAGGCAAATCTCTTATCCTTTCACTGTAGAATAAACAAAGCTTGATTTTAATTTTTGGTTAAAAAAGTGGTAGTCTTGGTTTGAGCCTGTAAGATTTAGCCTGCATTGCAGACGAACTAAATCCTGGTATAGTCCGTCAGTGAATCAGCAACAAAATCAGTCACATTCAGCCATCTGTAGTGTCGGTGCTTGACTTCCTTACTGTTACACCAGCAAGGTCTTACATACAGTGCCATCAATACAGCCAGAAGTGCTTTGTCTAGCTACATTACTATAGAGAATGGGACATGTGTAGGACAACACCCACTAGTATCCCGGCTTATAAAAGGCATTTTCCAGGAAAAACCACCGAGACCTAAGTACACAGAAATTTGGGATGTGTCCATTGTCCTTTCATGCCTTCAGTCTTTCTCCCCTGTGGATTAACTGTCCAAGAAGGAACTTACATTCAAACTAGTTGTGCTTATTTGATTAGTTTCTGGCCCAAGAGGTCAGACTGTTCATTTGTTAAGCATTGACCACATGGTCCCTGTGAATAACTGTTATACCTTTCAGATTGTTGATCATTTAAAACAAAGTAGACCAGGTGTCAAAAACCCTCTTGTAGAACTCAGACCTTTTCGAGGATAAGTCTCCGTGTGTAGTCACAACATTAAAGGAGTACCTCACAAGGACACAATCTTTACAGGCTTCAAAAGCTTGTTCTGCCCCCTGCATGTTACCAGGGTTTCTATAACAGGTTCTAATTGAAGGGTTCGGTGGAAAAAGGGCGTTAGGTATTTTACTCAAAACTGAACTTTGCCAGAAATGCTCCAAATTTCGCATGCAGTTCTGTTTACTTGTCTTAAAAAATGTTCTGCATGTTTTTTCCCTGAAGTTTGCTTCCTATTTGAGATATTACGTATGCAAAAAACACATTTTTCCAAGGGAATCCTCTGGGGACCTTTTGCTGAATCAACAAAAGAAACCTTTTGTTTCGCTAAGCAATGAAGTCACTTTAATACCTTTATCTCTTACCACTGCTTTGTTAGCACAAGTGAATAAGGCGCTGAACAGGCCAGGTTTGAATTTGTTTTTCCCTGACACTGGCTCAATACGAGGTCGGTCAGGTCAGTCAATTTTTTTTTTCGTTCCGTTCCTTTACTTCTTTCAAAAATCAAGATACCGGTATCTATTCCAAAAAATTGCTTATGAACGAAAAACTGGACACTTTTTACACAGGTTATAGTGACTTGAAACACTTCACGTGAATTTCGATCGAACGTCAAAGCAAATGCCATTCGGACAGAAAAGATATGTGATGCATTAGAGCTCTTTTGACTAATATCTTAAGCATTGTTTTTAAGTACCTTGTTAGCCTGCCTGGTGGTTGATAGGCATCATAAAGCCTTGATAAACCCGTAAGTCATGAACATGTTTAATAGAAGCAAAATGTGCTCTGGAACTACCAACGCAACTGATACAAGATCAAGTTATCGGCATTTGAAGTCAGGTCGATCCAGGCAGCAAAGTCCAAGAACAGTTCTTGCCCAAGAAAAAAACCCTGTCGTGAGTTGTGGTCCATTTGCCAAGCGTTGTTAGCATCAAGGTTTGGAAAGTGAGAACTGCTTTTAGACTTATAAAAATTAATTTGTCTTGTATCATCCGCCATGTTTACCTGTGCATGAGAACCTTCCCAGGATGCATTTCGATCACGTTTGGCAGGACAAGACAAGACAAGACAAGACAAAACAAGACTTATTAAATCACACTTTAACTAATTACAGAGTGTGTGTTTTTCCTTTTTTATTCCAACACAATAATGGCCAACAAGAAGCGATCAATTAAAACATAGATCTGTGATCCAGGTTGTGTTGATTTTACTTCAAATTGGCATGATTTGTAGTGGGATCTGGGGTCATGCAGATGTAAGGAGACCTGTACATTGCACAGAAGGGTTCACTTATGTCCAGGATTGAACGCAGTTACAATTATGTCCAGGCTTGAACACAGTTACAAATTTTGCAAATTTTACGATTTTTCGTTTTAGTTTCAAACTTAACAAATTTTGTGATTTTTCGTTAAACTCTGCAAGATATACAAAAATCCGCTGCCTCGCCAATTTTTCAGTATGTTGTGCCGAAATTTACAATTTTATGCAAATTGACCCGCAAGCACTGGCTTGCAGATTTTACAAAATTTACGATTTTTCGCTTCAGTGTACCTTCACGATTTTTCAATAAGTCATTGTGAAATTTGTGATTTTTTGCACTTATTTGTAATGCAAATTCCACCTACTAGTGCTGACCTGCGGATTTTACAGAATTTGCTATTTTTTTGCAGTTAACATAACACAAAAGGACTGCCAAAGACGACAAGCATGTTTATGTTCTCTCTGGAACGATAAAGCGGGATGGAAGTATGCTACTACCGCATACATGTAACACATAAAACAAGATAACAAGCTGTGGGTTTCTCTTGTTCTAAGGCGTTTGTTGTTGACCGAGTATCGTATTAAAAACGGGTTAAGGGGAAAGTGAGCGGAATGATATAAAATTAACATAATGCAAGCAAAACATAACATGAGATGAGCATTTCTTGTTGCCTGAGTATTTATTCCCCTTCTACTAAGCGTGCGTGTCTATAGAAAGATAAAGCGGGAGGAGAATATTCCATCGAAAACGAAGCAAACTTCAGCAAGAGAACATACAGAACATTGTTTAGGTTTTTTGCATATGTTGCAGTTAATTTTTGGTTTCAGTTAATTTTATAATTTTACTAGTTAGTTTTTTTCTAACTAGGTGATTTTATTTTTAACTAGTTAGTTTTCTTCTAACTAGGATGTTTTTCCACTTTTTTATTGGGGGGGGGGGGGGGGGTGTTTCTCAAAAAGAGTAACACGCTCACCACCAGCTCTAACCTTATACCAATTCCTAACCCTATTGACCCCCCTTACCCTATCCCTGACTCCATCCCTAGACCTAGCCCCCCCTAGTTTTTTTTTTATTATTTTGCACTCACCTGGATTTGGAAATTTCAAACCAGTTTGAAAAATATGAACCAGTTCAAAATAAAATCACCTAGTTAGAAAAAAAACTAACTAGTTAAAAATAAAATCACCTGGTTAGGAAAAAACTAACTAGTTAAAAATAAAATCACCTAGTTAGAAAAAACTAACTGGTTAAATTATAAAATTAACTGAAACCAAAAATTAACTGCAACACATACGTAATATTTCGAAAACGAAGCAAACTTCAGCAAGAAAACATACAGAACATTGTTTAACACACCTAAACAAAACTGCATGTGAAATTTGGAGCCTTTTTGACAAAGTTCAGTTTTAAGTAAAATACTTCAACGCCCTTTTTCCACCGAACCCTTCAATTGGCTCTTGCATATGGCTGTTCTTTTGTGCATCATGATTAGACAAGTGGATCTTGGATTGGCGGCGATCATGGCAGATCAGTAGAAATTAGCGTTTGAAATGGTGAAAAAGCAGTTTGAACCCGACATCCTTCCCGAGCAACGGGAATCTGTCAAAGATTTTTGAAGGCAACAGTGTTTTTGTTATTAAAATCTTTATATGCCTTCCAATTGTCATGGATATTGTTCATTCTAAACCTCTTGGACCAAGTCTTTTATTTGAACAATATGGCTACATCAGTAATAGCTATACCCAGAGACAACTGAGCAGGTTTTGAACAGCAAATTAATGTCATGTTCCATTCTCCCGAGTGATTGTTGTCAACCTCTACCTAGAGAGGCATATTTAAAGGCCAACGTTTTATTGAAATGTTGTTCGGAGTTGCTAACGCAATGGGATCAATATCAGTATCTGGGCAACTGCACACCTACCCCTCCCCTAACCCAACATGTTACAATAAGTTAATAAGTTACAATGGTAGTGTTACTGTTGGGTTAGGGGAGGGGTAGATGTGCAGTTGCCCAGATACTGATAATGATCCATGCAATGGTATGTTTATTTTCTTTGCCGCTTTGCGTGTTCGGTTAGCATTCACAGCCCCACAGGATTTACATTTTAAGCACATGTCAGCACTCACTGAGCCATCTTTTTGGTGGTTTTATTCAGTGGAAAAAGTCCTCAGATGATGAATTAATATATACTAAAATATTCCGAATATTCTGTGCTATTTACCTCCGAGCAACTCGGGAAAAAAAGGTGTCCTGGTTTGCATGACAAGTGAAGAAATCATCCAAATTAATTTTTTGTAGTGTATATTATCTCACTGTTTAAGTATATAATAAAACAGCTATTCACCGAAGTGGAGGTGGCTAACGTTGGATATTTACCTCACCACTTCGCAGCTCGGTAAATATCCACTGCTAGCCACCTCCACTTCGGTGAATAGTTGTTAATTACTGGTATCCAGTTATACATCATCTTCGGGTGATGTCGAATCGCTGCAGTTAGCAGTAGAAAGAGGAAGGCTCTTTTAATTTGATCGTCCAGCGCTATCGAGTCAGGTCGTGGAAGAAGGTATACCATGTACGATTTAATGTAGGGAAAAGAATTTTTGGGACATTTGTGTAACAGTTTTCATCTGTGCGCGATTCCAATGAACATCCTGCTCATGCACAGACCTTTTTTTCAAACTTTTAGTAGTGTTACACAATGTTACAGCCTGTTGCACCGTGTTACAAACACCATGTTACACCATGTTACACAGTGTTACAAGCTGTTACACTGTGTAACATGGTGTTGCACGCTGTTAAATGGTGTTACACGCTGTTACACAGTGTTACATGGGTTTTACAAACATGGTATCTTCTCATTAGGTTCAAAAGAAGGTTTCTGTACAAATTCGATAAATATCTCTAACTAGCACATACCAATTTTATAGTATGCCCAAGCTCGGTTATTTCGTCATCTTGCACACTAACATCATTTTTAGAGTCGCTCTGCCTTTCTAAAGAAACATCAAATACCATCAAGGTGTTTGAAAGAATCTTTTAGTGGAAATTCTATGAAAATTTTTGACTGCCGGGCATTTAGTCCATTTACAACCTTGTCCGGCTGCTGGGCATTTAGACACAACCTAATTTTTTTAGGTCTGACTGACTAATATTTCGTCTGAACGCAATAATTTCTAAATCGTCGCTTTGTTGCTTCAACCTCTGAGATCTTCGTTTTATCAATTGTGATCGTCGTGTCTTCGATTTTGTCAGAAATACCCATAGAGAGTCTCAACTTTCACAGATTCCCGTAGCTCAGAGAGATTGTCAGATAGTTTGAACTGCATTTCACCACTTCAAATGCTAATTCCATGATCACTGTCAAGTTTATTTTGTGTATCTGGTATGCATTGTTAACCATGGTTCCACGAGATCCAAGTGCTCGTCTAATCATGTTACACAAAAGAACAGCCATATGCAAGAGTCAATTAGCACCTATTACAGAAAACCCTGGGCAGAACAAGCTTTTGGTCACTTATTTGCAGAGGACTATACCGGGGTTTAGTTCGTCTGCAACACAGGCTAGTAAGACTTGGACTGAGGAAGATTGTTACTCACCCACTTGCACGAATACTTGAATGTGCTGTTTTCTAAAAGTACATTCTTGTCCATCTAAGGGGCATGTTTACAGTTACAAGACTGTACAGCTCCAAGGAATTTGCTCAACCCCAAACTCTGTGTCTGAGAACTCCAAAATTTCCAACCTTCATGGTTATGGAAATTTGGATGTTATTGCTATGGATATTAGAAAGTGCCAAAATTGTTGTTCATGTCTTTTATGGCAACTATTTGCAAAGGATCTGATCACCAAGGTGTAGATATTTTAGGGGACAAAAGGGGAAATCATCCATTTATTTTAATTATCAAAACATACTTGTTTTGCTCAGACCAAATCACTCCTCTGTACAGGTCACTGAATTTCCAAAAGTGGTTGAATCTCTGAATTTGGTTACATTTTCCACACCAACTTAAATTGACACCAATGTTGATTTTTGAGGATCAGAAAAAAAGAAAGGGAATTTGGTGATCTCCTGAATTTTGAAATTCTTAGGTTGGTACCTCTGCAAGTTACAGTGTACATGTATATAATATAAAAAAAACAAACTGTGATAGCTACATGTATGTAAATAAATAGTGCATGTTAAACTACAATGTATTATCATTTTCACCTGAATTGCACTTGAAAAGTTGATTTGGGAAGATACTTGTGAAGTAAAACAACATCTGGACATACATGAAGAGTTGGAGCTTTAGTTACACGTAATGACCTAAAACAGAGGCAGAGTTATGATACATCATCAATTAAACAGGAGTAATAAGTGAAACCTTAAACACTGCCTAGTTGTATCGGGTGCATATCTATTAAACAGGAATGATCATATCAATTTAATAGGCTACATTTTTGCACCAGTTAATTAATAAACTCAGTAGATGAATTTGATACGAAATGACCACTTAGTGTTTGTATTTTAAATATGAAGTACACAATTAAAAAGTTAACCCTGAGCCGGCAAAACTTCAAATGACTAATACACATACAATCATCATCATCATCATCATCATTTATTTGCCTTTATATTACCCAGGGTAACACGAGTTATATAAAGTTATTATATTTAACAAATAAAGAAGCCTAAGCCCTGTATTACACTGTGATAAAACACGACAGGCATTTGAGAACACGAGGGAAATGTAGAAAGCATGAGCCACAGGCGAGTGTTTTCTACATTTCTCGAGTGTTCTCAAATGACTGGAGTGTTTTATCACGAGTGTAATACACAGCTTAGGCTCCTTCATTTGCTTTATGATATAGATTTTACGCGCACAAAACAATAAAACACGCTTTTTCTATGTTTTATACTCTGATAAAACATAGGTTTTTGACCAATCAGAGCACACGCAGGGTCCTAACTATGTTACAATATGCAATAAATTATGATTACATTTTTTTAAGTGCTTCCATTAACACTGCATACTTTTACTAGTTATTGTGAGCTTGCCATAAGCTGTCCCAACTCAAGGTGAATCCACTTAAAATAAAATTGTTTAGTATAATTTCCAGAGTGAATATTAGAATTGGACATTCTGATTGGTCAAAAAGCTTTATCTTTCTTCTTCCTGCTTCTTGAACCTGTTCAATGCCTCCACAAGACTTTTTTGTACCTTATCTTTTGCCCAGTCACGTACTGAAATATTATCTTAATTCTCAAAACTTTCTGCCATTTTAAACCATGCATCTGTCCCCTAATAGATCATAGGCAAGAACCAATCAAAATGTGAGAATAACTTGGGTTATTGTATAAATTCTTAGTGACCATGAAGCTGGTATGTCATTTACAAGATGATTGACTAGTTACTTAAAAAGGTCATATCATCAAAAGATTGCATCAAAGGTCAAATGAACCAATTTTGAACAATTGTTTTTCATTTGAGTCCAATGTGTTTATGAAGTATAAAATAAACATGTTCCAAAGTTTCAAATGAATTGGTTGAAGCATCGCTGAGATATTGGAATGTTAAAAGAGAATGGCTTATAAAAGTGAAAAGGGAATGCTTTACGCCCGCGAAGCATTCGTGCATTTGTGTTTAACTCTTTATGGAGGACAGCTTTGAACAAAATTTTAGGACTCTCTTTTAAGCCTCATCAACTTCCATTCCAAAAAGATACAGTACCAATGATTCAACTCCACTGTGGAATGTTGCAAGCCTGCAACTGGACAAACAAACCATGAAAAACAAGCAAATAATGCCCTCCAAACAACCTGTAGGCAAACTCCTCGGCCATTTCCCAAGTAAAATATGGTTTGTATTTAGATCCAAAAACCTTCTCCACAAATAACTCAATGACAAAGAAATGCAATTGTCAAGATAACGATGACATCATGAAGCAGAGTTTCCAATCCATTCTTCCAGTAAACCAAACTCATTCCCAGGATCCTCTCTCCAATTTGAGAAAGTATTGATTGATTGATCCTGGTTTTGGCTGGTCACGTGTCTATGTATGCCAACCAACAGAGGATAGGGTCTTCAACTTAATTTTGTCAACACGATCTAGGGAGGTGAATGTTGTGCTATTGTACAGAGGATACTTTGAGAAGGAAGTAAGTTATTTCTCAGAGATCCTGCCTGACCAGTGCTTCGTCTCTACCTGAGTTTCTATGAATATGAGATGTTGATTGAGAGGGAACTTAGCTTGTATTTCACTGCTTTGTTAAATAACCAACAACAACCTGCTTTGGATAAGTTCAATCAGTTTTTCACACCAAATGTCAGCATGCTGACATTGTAGATGTCAAGTTCTTAATAGAAGTTTTTCGCTACAAGTTAAGGGAGTGACCATCAAACTGTTGATGGGAGCAATTCAATCAAATCCAAAAGTACCTTTGCAGGTACCTCTCGCCTCGTTTCTCGCGAGACGAGTCTCGTTTATCGCGAGACAGTTCTCGTTTCCTGCAAGACGATTCTCATTTCTCGCGATACGAGTCTCGTTTCTCTCGAGAATCACTGAGGCGTTCAGTATGGAATATATTACTCTTGAGAAGCCGGTTTCCACGTACAGTAAAAGGTCGCTACAAAAGTGATGGAACCGACCGAGAAGACGATAAAAAAGACACTGAATGGCAATTGTTGGCGAGCTTGAAATATCTTCGATATATCCGGTTTTATTTGGCACAACTGGATGATTCAAACGCTGAAATAGTCACAATTTACAGAAAAAGTGTTTTATCGAAGTTTTTACGATGCGCCGTTAACATTCATCTAATTTTTGACAGGGAGAAGTTTGCCCTCTGCACGTGCTGGTGAGACAACTGAAAGAGATCTTTGATCATTGCATCGACAAGGTATAAAATGCCCGCAGCCGTAAAAACCGGTTTTGAACGTTTAAAATAAACCTAACACAAGGTACTAAGCAAGGGCAAATCTCTTATATATCGGCCAATAAAAAGTTATCCTAGGCAATTATACTTTTAGCTGAGACTCGACTGTGTCTTTCGCTTCACTTTGCGCTTTCAATTACGCGTACCTTGTCTCGTTCCTTTCAAAGTGTCACGCGAAGAACCGCCAAGAAGTTCTTGCGGTTCGAACATCCTACAGCCAAGAAGTTCTTGCGCTTTTATCATGCAGCCGCAAAGAAGTTCTTGCGGTTTCCAGGACTCAAGCTCAAGCGACCCTCAATCAGCCGCAAGAAGAACTTCTTCTTGCGAATGCAAAAAAAAGTTTCATGCATAACTTTTGGGCTGTACTGTATACATGAGCGTGGCGGCGCCGATGGACACTGTAGATATCCAGCGCGAAGTTTCATCTTTAACTCAGACGCACAGACAAAACAAATGCGAGTGAAGTCGATCAATACATGTACATGTAAAACAGCACACGACAATCCTTACTGCAAACAACCGCTAATACAGAAGCGGTACTTGCAGTGCACTCGCGATAAACGAGAAATTTCTCGCGAGACAGTTCTCGTTTCCTGCGAGACGATTCTCGTTTCTCGCGATACGAGTCTCGTTTCTCGCAGGACAGTGGTAACTTACATTTGAGTGGTACTGTATGACATCTTAAGCTCTAAATGAATGAGTAAATAACCATGTTGCAATTTTGTAGATTGAAAACTAAAATCAATTTCACTAGCTGCATGGTCCATTTATTGTTGTGGTCATCATTTCCAAGCTCATTGCCAAATTTTTTCATTGCCACATATTCCAAAGACGTGACTGTCAACAGGAAAAAATCAGCCACATGCAGAGCTAACCCAACCATTGAACTCCAGTATCGAATGTGTCAATGCCTTCACTATGAGATTTGCTGATCCACAACAGGAGGGTTAAAAATTCCACTCCCTACTGGGCTGAGTAGGTGAGCTCAGTGGAGACAAACTTTCCAGCCTGTCCCCTCAATCGCATCTCTGGAATTTGCTAAAATCTAACAGACACGTGACCAGCTGTAACAGGGTACTTTCTTGAGGTAGAGAGAGGACCCTGGAAACAAGGCTGCCATTAAACTCCGTGCCCATTTTGGAAATGTTTTTGTGAAGCCATAGGCTGTTTTCATACTTTTCTCTTTTTTACTCTTTTCCTATCTGAGAAAAATCTGCATAAGTTTCCTTTTAAATGTTTTGTTTAACATTTTGAGGCTTGAAAATGGCTTAAGAAAAGATGTCTAAATTTTGGTTCATTTGACCTTAAGTAAACAAGTTGAGTTAAATTACCAGTCAGTTTAGTGTAAACTATGCTTGAAGCTAAGATATGGAAAAATCCAATAAGTTCTGGTTATGTTTCAAACTCAGCTATCAGTGCAGGTGCATGGTTGAATGAACATGATTATCAAAATAACTAGGTTATGTCTGGAAAATTTAGAAATAATTTAGTGTGAATCTTTATGTTGTGCAATCTAAACAGATTGCTTGCTCTGTGACCTTTGTTTGCCAATCTATTCTGGTTGTAGATAAAGGGTGTGTTTGTTTGGGATCAATCTGGAATAAGAATAATTGGAATAATGCGAGTAAGCCTTTGTTTGGGAGCTATTCTCATTCCGGAATACCTGGATTTCCATTCCGGCTATTCTGCTCCCAGGAGCAGAATAGCCGGAATAGCATTCCGGAATATATTCTTATTCCGGAATACCCCAAACAAATGCGCCCAAAGTCTGTCAATCCTGGTTTTCTTATTGAGTAGATAAATTTTTTGGTCCAAGAATTCTTGTTTTGGATTGATTATCTTAATTTTGGTGCTCTCAAACTCTTTCTTTTTGCTCAGCCTAATCAACAGAAACAATTAAAAAACAACTCATTTGATAAACATCAAACACTACACAACAAAACAATTCCATGGTCTTATCTTATGAGTCCAATTTTGTGTCCTGAGACTTAACCTTGCACACCACCCTGTTCAACTGAGACTTGTTCTCTATTATATGTCCCTTGTTTATCAAAGTCATTACTCCTTACTCACACAGGTCTAGAAAAAAAGGCCTCCTTGGGTTTGGGCTTCTGTGTTAAAACTCTGCCTGTATGGCAGTAAGGCAGTAAGGCAGTAATACCACTTTGAGTTATGAAATGCATTTAAATAACTTTTGAGCTACCTAATTTAAGATCAGAAAAAATTACCCATTGTTTCCCTTTGAAGCAGAAAATGTGAATTGTTTGTTGTTGCCATCACTCTGACCTGAACACTGGATTGTAACAGCCCTACCAGCTGAGGTAACTCTGTCAAAAGATGTGCATCATAAATATTTGCATTAATCATGAGAGTTACATATATGAACAACTGACACCAAATGTGCACATTTGTATTGGAAAAATGAAGAATTAGAAGCAAGATGCTTCTCTAATATTATGCTCTCAAATCTAGTTTACATAGGCATACTTAACTCATCTCAGTTCTTGACATTAATTGGTTCATAATGTATTTCAGTGGTTTAAAAAATACTTTGAGGTCTGTACATGTTCTCGCACCCAGGAACAGACTAGAGGGATCCTCGGTAAGACACCACCCACAGTTAAAAGTAGAACACTGGTCACCCTAGGGTGAGTGAGTTGGACACTGAATCAAGGAGTTGATGGAAAGTTATAATAATATACAGGTAATAATATTATATACCTGAATGTAACATCCACCTGTCTTCTACCAACTGGTACAGAGGAATTCCTAAACTCTGCACTTGTTAAGCCAGGACCAGTTTCCAAAACACTACAAACAATAGTGACCTGAAAGTAAAGTAGTTGTTTTAATTTAGACAGGCAGTTAAAAGATAAGTACTCAAAAATTAGTAATAAACATAATTTTTCATATTAAGAACATTTATGTTATGGAGTGACTCTTTAAGTTTTAAGCTCCATTCTATACTTTTATACTCCCACTGCTCCCCAAGGTACACATGTAGTTATTCAAGATAATTTTAAAGTAGAAAAACAGCATTACTGTTCCTTGACTAAGTTACATTATTGCATATTTTGCATCTCGTATAACTGTAGCTCTAATGTACATGTCCAGAACAATTTGATCCTGGTACAATTTATCCTAAACAAGTCCCTTAACTGTCACAGTCAGCACCTCTTTAAACCCAGGGGTATAGTATAAGATGGTTATTGCTAGTACAAGAATCTTAAGGGAACTTGTCCAAAACCACAGCGCTCCAAGCTAATTTTTTCGTAAGTTGCCTTTTGCCAATCCTCTGTTGTAAAATGGTCCGGTATAATTCCACATGAGAGATCTAACAAGTGAATATTTTCATATTCCATTAAAAGTCAAACGCCAATTTTACGATAATGGCAGAAATTCATGCTCGCTCATTGGTTAATTTTTATTGTCCATATGCGGACAGACACATGAATTTGAAATTCATGCGACACGTTGTAATAAAATGAAGGACGACCAAGATAAAACCAAGAGACGTTTACTCAATGAATACCTACATCGCAACTCACTACGAATATTTAAGTAGTTCAAACTGGCGGGAACGGGACTCTAGAGAACGCACGTGCATCTTATACATAACTCATGCTATTATAACACCCTCCCTTTCATAAACGAAAAAGAAAAGAAAAATTACAACCAACACACGAGCTGACTTATACACAATATGAATTAAGCATTCACTAAACATTTAAATACTCGTCAAGCTCTACAACGCGTTAGAAGTTTTAGATAAGTTTATGGCTTAGTCAAAACAAAGTCACTGAAGCGCTTTGGTGGCCGTCGCTGACGCTCTGATCATCTTAGCACTGGCTTGGGTGGAGACTCTACTGAAGTTGGAGCAACTTCCGGCCCAATCAGAGGAGCAGTTTCTTGACTTGGCGCAGGTGGATTTACTTCTTCGGGAACGGTGGTCAAGAACTCATTGGACTGTGGACAGACGGGAACAGACACCTCAGCAGGGGCCTGGTCTGATGATGGCGGTGGCGGCTCATTTGTCTTCCGCAGGTGAACACGGTTGCGACGAACCACATGATGAGGTGTCTCGACCTCATACGATCTCTCGTCCACTCGACTTCGCACAATTCCTTTCTGCCACTCTCGCTTGCCCAGCTGAAACGGTTTTAGCCTTACTACAGTACAGGTCGAAGATATTGGGCCCAAAATACGCGCATAAAATGCGTCTGCGTGTCAAACACGCACGCGTCTGCGTCTTTGACACGCGCATGAGATACGCGCAGAAAGCAAATTCATTAGTATTTATGAGTTAGCCTATTGTTCGCCTATTGTAGTTATTTTGTTGTTAATTTTGATGGCTGCTTGAGGTATACATGTTTAAGGCACTGGCTATTCAGCTCAACATGTTTTGTGTTTGTTATGGTTCACAAGTAAGCGTGGCTACCACAAACATTGTAGCGTTCACACATTTGTCAGAAAGTCCTGCAAAATCGCAGATTTCAATTTGGTTGCTATTTTCACAATCAAAGGGAGTCGATGCTCTCTTATTCAAGCTGAATTACATTGTGTGGTATGCTTACGCCTTCAAGAACCAAGGACATAAAACCTCTAAACTTCCCGTTACGAAATTACACGACTTGTCGCGTGTCTCGTTTGAAAGAACATGGCAACAATTTTCTCTCCCAATATTTACGCCGGATGCCTCACAATGTGAACCCTTTCTTGTTTTAAGCACTTTCTTATGCTCTGTAGAACCAGAGATATAAAAATTCGAAACTTCTTGTCGCGAAATCGTCAAAAGAATTGGTTATTATAGAAATGTTATTTATCACACATATCATGTCGACGCGTCGCTTGTCTTGCCGTATTAAACATACATACAATCCGCTCGCAAAAACTTGTCTTGCCTGGCACGTTAAAATGAAGTTCATTTCTAATAAGAGCTTAAACAACGGAACATCTTGCCATTTCAAGCGCTTTCTTACGTCTTACTGAACCAGAGATACGAAAATTCAAAATTTCCCGTCGCGAAATCTTCTAAACAATCGGTCATCACACGACGCGTCGCTTGCCTTTAATTAAACCTGAACATACAAACAATTCGCTCGCAAAAACTCTTCATGTCTGGCGCGTCAAAATGAATTTCGTTTCAAATAAAGAGCTTAAACAACGGAACATTTTCCCATTTCAAACGCTCTCTTACGCCTTACAGAACCAGAGATACGAAAATTCAAAACTTCCCGTTGCGAAATCTTCAAAGGGTTATCACACATGTCGACGGGTCTCTTTAACAATTCGCTCGCAAAAACTGAATCTCGACTACAGCTTCAATTGATGCACAGTTAAGGTACAGTTTTAGTGTGACTTTGTTTTACGTATCAAAATTAACCACGCTTGAGAATGGTACTTGTCAGACTGGAGGATGTTTCTTTGGGACCAGAACCATGCTGCTCTTCCTAAATTTATTGCGTGACGAGCCAGTGCTTTGAGAGCCATGCGAGGCTTGAACTCACAGCCGAAAGTTTCGTGGCTTTCCGTGGCAGCATTAAATTACCCATGTCAAGTTAATTTCTGTTACATTTAGGCATGTTCCGCAAGAAAATTTGTTTTAAGCTACAAATGAAACTTCTCTGCCTTCGTATAAAAGCTAGACGGATCCCAGACGAAACTACTGTGTTGACTCTTATTGTTGACTTTTGATAACCAGGCTGGCCAATCACAATCTTTGGTTCCCACGGCTAAAATATCACGGTGAATCATAGTGACGTCCATAGTGGGTGAATCACCGTGAATGAATAAGAAAGGTTTTCCTCTGAATTTATATATTTTTTTCTTCAAGTGCTTTGATAGCAGGAAAATGAACGATAGAAACGGAAGGTTTGACACGATTTACACTGGGAAACAAAACGAACATTAGACACGTAAACGCTGAATTAAACTCTGCGCAGTTTGGGATTGAAAATGTAACGCCGTGCACGAGAATTTCAGGGAGTTGTGTAAATTTTGTTCTTTGTTCCTCGCTTACGCGGCAAAAGAGAGAAGTTTCAAACAGCAACACCACAAGCCGTTAAAACAGAGAATCGGTGGTTAGGATTGTTTTCGTTTACATTCAGTCCATAACAAAAATATTTGAGTAAAAGTCGGACATTTGTCAATGATTAGCCACTGTTCACCAACAACGTGCGAATCGGCTGTTTGTTTCTCGGCGGAGATATTTTTTAGCGGTGTCTGTAGGAACTGCCTTTTGTCTTGCTTTTTGTTGTGCAGAAGAATGCCACACAAAGCACAGTTATGAGAGTGAATAACAAAAGAAAATACGCGCATCACATGCGCGCAAATGCGCGCAAACGCGTGTTTCCGCACGCGTTTTTTGACACGCGTTTGCGCAAAAATTGTGCGTGCGTTTTGCGTGTGCGTAGGCCGCTTATCTCTGACCTGTACTGTACATCTCCTGTTGTTAAGGGATCCAGATCGACAGCACCTCGGTTGTAATGCTGAGCTTGTCGCTGCTTGCGCTCTTCGAGCTTGGCTCGGCACAGCTCGTTGTCTGAGACTGCTTGTGGCGCGAGCAAGTTTGCCGTCATCGGTAGGAGACTTCTAGTCCTTCTGTTGAAGAGACGTTGCGCTGGACTAACTTGGACACTGGCAGGTGGGGTGTTGCGATGATCGAGCAAAGCTAGAAAAGCATCTGATCCACTCACTCTGCACTTTCTGAGAATTTTCTTAGCCTCCTTCACTGCGCTCTCTGCTTTACCATTACCCTGACTGTGATGTGGGCTGCTCGTGAGATGTTCAAAGTCCCAGCCTCGCGAGAACGTCAGGAAATCACGTGACGTACATGTAAACTGTGAACCGTTATCTGTAACCAGCTGCTCAGGAATACCGTGGCGTGCAAAGTGGGCCTTTAACTTTCTGATGACACACACCGACGAAGGAGACCTTAAATGATCCAGCTCAAAGAAATCACTGTAATAGTCTGAGGTGACTAAGTAGGTTTTCCCTTCAAACTCAAACAGATCTGCAGCCACTCGTTGCCATGGTCGATTCGGCGTTTCGGGGGACATCATTGTTTCCTTGACTTGACCTCGCTCATACTCCGACACGCCTCACAGGTTGAAACATAGTTCTTAATGTCAGCTGTCATACCGGGCCAATAGAGGCACTCACGGGCTCTGTTTAGACAGCCATTCACCCCAAGATGTGAACTGTGGATTCGTCTTAACAGCTCGCTCCTCGAAGCTCGTGGAACCACGACACGCTCTCCCTTAAAGATGAGACCATCCTGGATCGACATCTCATCACGCATGTTGAAGTAAGGGGAAATGATGCTGGGCACGTTACTCTTATGCTCTGGCCAGCCCTTCTGAATCACAGCTTTCAGCACTTGAAGAGACTCATCTGCTTCGGTGTCTTTCTGAATTAGCAGAAGCCTTTCTTCCGACACAGGCAGGTACTTCATCATGTTGATTGTCTCGAACTCATTCTCGTCTTGCTTACCGGCAGGGAGAAATGCTCTCGACAGGGTATCGGCCAGAAACATCTTGCTTCTCTTCTCGTATCTTACTTCCAGGTCATACTTCTGAAGACGAATTATCATGCCTTGCAGACGCTTGGGGGCACGGTGCAAGGGCTTCTTGAGAATTGATTCCAGTGGCTTGTGGTCGCTGAAAACAATGGTCTTATTGCCAAACGTGTAGTCGTTAAACTTCTCCACTGCAAAAACAATCGCAAGCATCTCTTTTTCCATCTGAGCGTAACGCGTCTCAGTCTCCGTTAATGCTCTGCTTGCATAAGCAATGGGATGACCGCTTTGCATTAGGGCTGCGCCCAGACCAACTTGACTGCTGTCACATTGCACTTCCAATGGCTCACCAGGCTTGTAGTAGGCTAGCACAGGGCCGGTTGTTCAAGCCCGATTAAGCTAACCCAGGGTTAGCGCGAATTTTGATTTCAGTTTTGTAATTTTTTGGTGAAGTTTTCTGTTTATATTATTTGCCCTTCAGTTTTGAGCTGTAGCAATCTCAAACTACGCCAAACATTAGAGGTGAAAAACATTTTTAAACAAGAAAACAAAGTGCTTCAGTTAACATTTAACCCTGGGTTAACGTTAACCGGCTTTCGAACAACCCGGCCCAGGAGCAGATGCAATAAGGCCCTTCACTTCATTCCAAGCACATTCTTGCGCATCGGACCAACACCATTCAACATCTTTATGGGTAAGGTCGCGAAGCGGTCTCATTACGTCAGACAGGTTTGGCAGGAAACGGCTAAGGTAATTTACCATACCATTCAAACCACAACACATCTTCAGGCTTTTCTGGTCGCGGCATTCTGTAATCGCCTCAACTTTCTGCGGATCTGGCTTCAGGCCCTCTGATGTCAGAACATGTCCATGAAAAGGAACCTCCTTACACTTGTATTCCAATTTCGCACGATTGAGCTTTATGCCCTTCTGCTGGCACTTCTTCATGAAACCCTCCAGGCAGCTATCGTGGTCAGCGTCATCTCTTCCATAGATGAGTACGTCATCGGCAATACACTTCACACCAGGCAGGCCTAACAACTCTTGATTCAAATGCTTTTGAAATATCTCACTCGAAACACACAAGCCAAACGGTAAACGAAGCCAGCGGTATCTCCCATGAGGAGTTGCAAAAGTTGTCAACAGGCTAGACTCATCATCCAGCTCCAATTGCCAGAAAGCGGATGCGAGATCAACCTTTGTAAACACACGCGCCTCAGCCAAATCAGGCAATACGTCATCAATGACGGGGATCTGGTATCTTTCTCTCTTTAAAGCAGCATTCAACGGTTTAGGATCAATGCAGACACGTAAATCACCAGACTTTTTTACAGCAACAACAAACTGGCTGACCCATTCAGTCGGCTGATCCACAGGAGCAATAACTTTAAGATCCTGCAACCTTTCGAGTTCCGCCTTGAATTTTTCTTTAACAGCTACCGGTACTTTCCTGGCTGGGAGAATCACTGGTTGGCAAGCCGGATCTACTTGCAGATGAACCTTTCCAGGTAACTTGCCAAGGCCATTATCAAACACATCTGGGTAGTTGTTAGCAAGATCGTTTTCCAAATTCTCCACAACGCTAACAAAGTTCTCTTTGTGCACAGTTAACAAACCCATCTTCTCGGTAGCGTTTAAACCCAGGAGCGGAGTTAAACTCTCTTTGACGACTAAGAATCTCACTTTGTACTTATTATTGTTCCGGGGATTTACAACTGGCAGAGCACAGGTCCCAACAGGCTTGACCTTGGTGCCATTCCACATAACGAGGGACTGGGAACAAGGCTCGAGATCCACATCTTCCACATACTTAGATGGCAAAATGTTAGCACTAGCTCCACAGTCAATTTGAAATCTCACGGGTTTCTGCTGAACCACATCTCAGCAAACACAGCTTTGTCCTTCATAGCTTGCACCCTTACAACGCTGATCTCTTCCAAGTCTTCATCGCTCTCAATGGCGTTAACCGCGGCATCTTTGCACCCTTTCGCAAAATGATTCTTTTTCTTACACCGCTTACACACTTTACCCCACGCAGGACACTTCTTTCTCTCAGGAGCGTGTTCATAGCCACAAAACTTGCAAGAAATTTTCTTCCCCGACTGTCCGTCTGGAGTCGGCGCTCGAGGTTTCTTTTTGTTAGATTTAATTTGGTTGATGCTGTCCACCGGTTCCGATAGCGACTTCATGTGCAACGCCGTGACTTCTTCGCTGCGGCAGATATCGATACACCGATTCAAAGTGAGATCTCGAATTCTCAGAAGCTTCTTGGTAGTCTGCTCATCTTTAATCCCAAGCACAATGCGATCACGGATAAGACTATCACGCAAGCAGTCACAAAAGTTGCACGTCTTGGCCAAGGTTTTCAGTTCGGCAACAAAACAATCGACCGACTCGGTTGGAAGCTTGTCCCGCTTGTTAAAACAATATCTCTCATAGATCTCATTGACTTCTCCAATGCAGTGTTTCTCCATTTTAGCCATTACCACGCGCCAATTATTCGAATCCTCGCCCTCGGCGTAACTGAATGTTTTGATAACTTTTAGAGCGTCATCGCCAATGGTGTGCTTGAACATCGCAAGTTGGTACGGCGAGCTTTCTCGATCTAACCTAGAAATAACGAAATAGTTGTTGTACTTTTCCTTCCAAAGCTTCCAGTTATCGGCTACTTCTCCGCTGGGCCGCAGTGCAAGAGGTTGAGGTGAGGAAATTTGATGAAACATTGGAGACTGGCTTATTGAAGGTTGAGCAACCGTAGCAGAGCTTCCATTGGTTCCAGTATGGCCTTCCTCATCGCCCATGCCGCAGACAGCTTAATTCTTCGACGCCCAAGAGGAACTAGACCAATTTTCCGCTCGCTGCCACCATGTAATAAAATGAAGGACGACCAAGATAAAACCAAGAGACGTTTACTCAATGAATATCTACATCGCAACTCACTACGAATATTTAAGTAGTTCAAACTGGCGGGAACGGGTCTCTAGAGAACGCACGTGCATCTTATACATAACTCATGCTATTAT